>JANHZT010000845.1:152414-167942 GCA_032468215.1 Stegonotus admiraltiensis
GCTCCCCCCTCTTGGATAAGATCATAAATGAGGGGGGCTTTATTTACTACGGACCTAGCATTACATAGCATCAGCTGAAGGCCCAGGCTCTGAGGGTCTGGGCTACTCGGGGAACGAGAAGAGCCATGCGGACCGGAGCGCGCAATCGCTAAGAGGGAGCGTTAATAAAGAACTATTTAGAGCGTTAAATGTTAATAGAGAACTACAATTTGAGGGAATTGTTGTAGTCTGCCAGCAGCCTGCGGAGCTGGCAGCGGAGTCAGACAGTGAGGAGGGACAGTCCATGAACATACTGTGTTACACTAGGTTTCTAATTCTAATTGATGGGTGGATAGTCAAAACACAGATAGAAATAGATGAGTACACATAATCCGATTCTGTTTTTCATTGCCTCTCCTTATACGTAAGGAAAAAATATCCTTGGATACATCTAGAAAGGAGAGTTTAGAAAAATAAATTTGGAACATCAACATACTTTTCAATGAATAAGATTCATGTGAGAAGAAATGAAAGAATGGTGTCAGATACACACATATAGTATATTTGATTTCCATTTCACTATGTCAAGGCACTTAGTATTTATTTTATTAAAATGAAACTTGCAGTTTTATCACTGCCCACTTAATTTACATAATTAATTCTTCCAGAATGTTTAGAAGGAATGGAGTTCCACCTCGGTAACAGAAGCAAAAACGTAAAAAGCAATCTATTCCCTAAATGAAGTTCTAATATGCAATATTAGGATGTGTGTGCTGAATTCAGCAGAGATTATACCTAAGTGATTTTCCACGGCAGCATAGCCTTTGTGTGGGACAGAATGTCAGTGGGTGTAGTCTATGGTTCAAGTGTGGTATCTGCACCTGGAAAAAGCAACTATGGAACATTCAATACTAAAGCCATTTCTAATCATCACTAATTCTTGGCAATAAGATGAATGTTTCAGCTGCCCTCTTATTTTTCTGATATTAACAAGACTCAAATACTATACCTCACAGGAAGAACATACGCTTTGCATACAACTGTTTTCTAGATTCATTCCTGCCACCTATTTTCCATCTAGGAATGTTTTTGGGAGAAGTGTTCTGGCCTAAATTTAGAAGTGCCAAAGGGAGTTTTGTAAAAAACAGTGAGCAAAGACTTTTAGACCGACTATCAGTCAAAATCCCCTACAGCCAAACTTAAATGTTTCCTTAGAAGAAAGGTTACTTCTTGGTGAAGTTGAATAACTAGTTATTCAGGGAAAAAACCTTCTTCACTGAGTAGGAACCTTTCTTGACACAATCACAAACTAGACTGAACTTAAGTTGCCAACATTTTACTGGAAGAATTTCAGTACTTCTAAAGCAGGCCTGAAAAACTAGAATTCTGCAACATCTCCCTCAATAAAAATTCTATGCAGATATATCTCCACTTTATTTCTACCAGTTATGCACCAGAACTGCAAAATTAAATTAGATTATTTCACATTGCATGTTATGTTCAAAAATTACACTTGTTGTTTTGTTAATTTAGAATTTTATCAAACGCTTCTTTTAGGAGCTCAAACAGCAAACACAGAAGTTCTTCCATTTCCCCCTGCAACAACAACCTTTTAAAGCAGGTTATCATTTCTAGAAACAGACAATATTATTTTTCTAAAATGGGGAAGTGAATAAGTCTTATATAAATCTACAGACAAATCTAGAAGTCACTAAATTAAAAGAATTTGTTCAGACTAGCAACCTCTATTTCAACAGCAGTTCAACATGCAAAAGAACTCTTGAACTGTACTTCATTAGGCAGTGAACCCTAGTGTGTTTAAAATTATTCTCCCCCACTGCTTTTCTAGTAAAATTTCAAGTTAGGACACTTTTAAGATAGGCAACTTCTGAACTGAAACTGTAGTGCATTTCAAGCATTCTTAAGGTCTTCCCTAAACAGATTCCTCACTTTCATAGAAACCTTGGGAGCAGACCTCAGGAGTAGCGTTTTTAATTCAAAAAACGATTGCTCGGAAAATATCTTTTAATCACACTACACATCAAAAACAAATAAGGAATAGACAAACAGTCACCATGGAAAACAAATCTGAGTGCTCCCCACCCCCCTTATTTTCCCAAGGTCTTCCAGTCTAAACCTGTAAAGTACATATGAATCAAATTACCTTTTTCTTTTACCATGACAGAAAAAAAGGTCAGCTGCAGCAACGAAAAGGCTGAAGTTCAACGGAAATGTTTTTCAAACATGGACATACATACATACATACATATGTATGCACATGTTCCTTCTTTTCCAGCAGCAATGAACAAAATAAATGCCCAGAAGGCTGGCTGTTCCACAGAGCTATGTATTATTTCTCCCACCAGATCTGATGTAATCAAAATGCTTGGTGTCGTCTTTCTCTTTTTTAACTCTCACCACTTTGCTTTTCCCTTCTGCGTCTCTTTTATTTGTTCTAACAACACTTCATTCCCAGAGCGTGAACTCTGCTCCCTTTGAACGGGAGGGAGAGAACCCAGCAACAGCCACTGAGTAAGGAAGGAGAAATTTCACCATCTCTAATCCAGTCCTTGGCATTACCTTCTGACAAGTTGCAAAAGAGCGGGTAAGTTAGGACTCCCTCAAGTGACAGATTTCAGAAATGTCATGGGAACTGCTTCTAGGGACAACAGGGACAGGAGAGATTTATATTAGAGTGAGCAGGCACGTGTTCTTATTGATCTCTCCTGCAGTCAAACTAAGAGAGAAGAAAATCTGTCATAAATACACAAGGCATGTCAAGAATCTTTTGTACCTTTTTTGCTTTCATCAAATACAAAACAGAAAAAAATACAAAAGGTTATGCAAATAGAATATAACTAAAAGAAAACAAAAAAATATATATACAGTATGTATCCATACTCATGGATACATATATGAAAATAAAAGTTCTATATAAGCATTTCAATTAATGTTAGCATCTTTCACATTAATCTTTCACAGCTAATGCATCTCAATAAGTGATTCTTTGGTAAATTATTAAAAACTAAAAGAAAACAACATATATATAAATAGGCATACTCATGGATACATATATGAAAATAAAAGTTTGATATAAGCATTTCAATTAATGTTAGCATCTTTCACTGTAATATTTCACAGTTAGTGCATGACAATAAGTGATTCTTTGGTAAATTATTAAAAACCTCAACTCTGTAGATCACTGAGCAGTTGAGGCTGTACATTTATTCTCCTGATGCTGAAGAGTACAGCTCCAAGTAAGGTACGAATAATCTTCTTTGTCCAAATACCGTACTGTATCAATTTCAATACAATGGGAATATAGTTCAAGATTGTCTTCTTAAAGCATCTGTATCTTTGTTCATTGCTTTAAGAATGATTAATTTAGGGAAAGCAACTCTGGTGATAAAGGGCTTTCAAAGAATGTACGGGGAACTCTCATGGTATTCACAGCATTTCCAACAAAAGCTTGAATTCTGGCACTACAGTCATCTGGTAAGTGATCATAGCCATTTGTTTGATAGAGAGACAGATGGCTGGTACATTTCAGAAAGCTGAGAATGTACAATCATTGTTAAATTTTATTTGCTGCAAATATTTTCAAGATTGTTGTATTTCTGTTGAAAAAAAATACATACTACTAGGTATGACAAAGATAAAGCCATCTGGACTTTCTTCTTTCTTTAGTCATCTAATTCTGCAATTGACAAAGATGAGTCAGGAGGGAAACATGCATTAAAAATGTTGGTATTATTTCTTAACCAGTAGTTCAGCTTCTGCAGTCACTCATGGTTAAGTAGCAGAATCACAGCCCCAAAGAACTGACATTCCAATTCTTGTGGCTGATTAAATTACTAAAAATAGTTCTAGGGCCTCACAGCATGATAATAGGTTGAACTGTTGTGCACTTAGAATACTGACCTGCCTTAGATATAGCAATAAACAACAGCTAATTTATTATTTATTCTATTTAAAGTATTTATATGCTGCCCACCCATAAATACAAATAAAACAAAGTACATTGGAAAAATGAATCCTGGAATACTATTAAAATAATGTTATAAAACAAGAATCATTCAAAATATTAAAGCAATTAAAATTAAGACAATTAAAAGGCATCAATAGACAAATAAATTTTGAGTCCCATCTTAGTTTATAATAAGGAAGAAGCCTGCTTTAATTCTGATATCTTGTTCCATAACATTGGCTCAAATAAAGAGAAAACTGGATGTGGTGGAATGTAAATGCAATGGGACTGTGAAAAGGTCCCCTTTGTTGATATAACAATGTGAAGTACACTATACAAAAGTAGAAGACCTGCAACTTGCCTGCATACTGCATACAATACTGCATATCAATGCATACAATACTGCATACCAATGTTTATACTTTGATATTAAATGTAACAGACAATCAACAGAGCTAATCCAGAGTAAGACGTACAGGGATTTTTCAGAAGGCGTCACTTATCTTATTACCTTGCTACTTGCATTCTAAACATATCTTCAAGAGCCACCACTGAAGAGGGCATGATAATAATCCAACTGAGGTACTTGTGTAGGAATCACTGAATCTCCTCCAAAGGAAGGGCACAGCTGGTTTGTTAGCTGAAGCCGATAAAGGTTCCCTTTGAGACAATACACCCAACTTTCTACCATCAATGCTGCATCCTGGACCCCCAAAGTGCAAAAGCTTCAGGCTAGCCATCCTTTTCTTCTCTCTTTAGCAATGGTTTTAGATTTTTGCTTTCAATTTAAATTGAAAGGTTTAATGTTGAACCCCATCAATTGTGGGTTAATCTTAACTATGATTAGGCATTTTACATGAAGTTAGATCATATTAACTAACTGCAGTTTTCTTAGTTCAATGATAGCACTGAACATTCAGTGATTCTTAACTGAAATAAAGGCTTCTAATTTGTCCTAAGCATTCTGAGCTATGAAAGAGGTCAATTACTTGATTGTTAACATACTTTCCCAAACTACCACTGTATTCCCTTCTATATCCCACCTCCTATTCTTGTACATTTAAAAAAACAGCCTTGATTGCAATGTTCTTATTTGAAATGTTTCCCTCAGTAGAAATTATTTCCATTCCAAAAGTTTCTGACGTGTAACAGCAACTGCTGGAGACTGGGACATTAGGTCATCAAATGGCCATGTCCCCTTTTTCACATGTGATCAGGATTAACACTGTTGTGTTTCATCTCATTTTCCTGTTTCAGCCATTCTCTATAGCAGCCAACTGGAGAGATGAGCAAATGAAACTGTACTATCCACCTAAGTTGCAAATGAAAAAAGATTTATTAGATTTGTGACATTAAGTTTCAAGAAAGAATCCCTTAGTACAGGGGTGTCAAACTTGATTTCATTGAGGGCCACATCAGAGTTGTGTTTGACCTCGGGGGGCCAGAGTGGGCATGGCTAGGGCGGGCATGGCCAACTTGACGTAACTCGGGTTGGTGACACCTGCGGTGGCTCAAGTGGTCTGCCAGCGAAAACAGGCTCCCAAGCTCTGTTTTCGGCTGCAACGGCCTCTTCCAACCCTCTGCCAGTGAAAACAGAGCTTGGGAGGGCTGTACGCAGCTCCTGAGCTCTGTTTTTGCTGGCAAAGGCCCCGTGGGGTGGTTCTTCGCTGTTTCCAGAGCAGCCCCATGGGCCAGATCTAAGCACCCCGTGGGCCAGATCTGGGCCCCAGACCTTGAGTTTGACACCCCTGCCTTAGTATATGATAAAAGCACTGCACTGATGGGAAAAGTCCAAAATTAGATGTATGTGTGCATGGAAAATCCAGGTGCAGGGGACCTGAGCTGTACTGCCAGGGTACAGTATCTTTTTCTCTAATATCAATGCATGTGATCCCTAAGCCATTTTTAAGAATAGTCAGGAAACAAGACTCCTTCTATATTTGTGTTTTACAAAAGAAGAGAGAGTCAGGATCTGTCAATGTATATTCTTAATTGTCCAGGTTGTCCCAAAGATGCTTTTCCAAAGGCAACTTGATTTTCTTGGTTTTTTCCTTGAAAATGTTTAGTTTCTCATACAAGAAGCTTCTTCAGTTGTGACTGAATAGTTGAGAATAGAAGGATTTATATTCTTGTCAGGATCTGAATCCCATTAATTATGACTTCTATTTATGAGCATTCCAATATTTTGTATATAGAACTTTTTCTGTTTGGATATAGTGGCTTTTGATTCATTTGTAAGGGGAAGCATATTGTGATTTTTGTAAGGAACATCAGTGCCCAGTTAAAACATGAATGCTTATATCTTCAATTTTATGATCTATTTCAGAAAAAGAACAACTTTAACTGGAGTTTAACAGTTGGTATTTTTACAGACTTGCTAAGGTATTTTTGTTCTTATAAATACAAAAGTGGTTTTACCCCTTTCTTTTTCTAGAATGTTTTTCAGCTGCCCTTTCTGCCCTGCAAACCCTGGTGGTAAAGTTCCCCTATCCAAGGACTGATGAGACCCAAACTTGCTTAGCTCCTGAGCTTCTACTGAACCCTACATCAATCATCTCTAACATAACTATAAACTGATTCACAGAATTCTGGCTGGAGAATTCAGATAACGGAGTTCACCAAGATTAAAACTGAGAAACTCTGGTTTACAGCTTTGCCAAGAGAATTGTTCCATTTCCTATTTAGTTCCATTTCCCATGGTTTCATTTCCTATTTAGACAACTAGTGAAATACCTTGTCCACAAGTATAATATGGCAATGATGTAACGAAAGCAGAAGTACATCCTTATTCCTTATGCTGTCTGTTGTCACATCAATTCTAAGTAGATTCAGTTTCAAATGTATTTTAAGAGAAGTGGGGGAAGGTTGAAAAATATTGTAGAATTAATTATGGGCCATTGACTTTTTGAAAGAAGCAAGAAAAAGACATGCAACTAATCTATACAGAGTTTGACAGATGATTTGTCTTTGAACTGGAAGTCTGAGATGATTAAGGAGACTGGCTGAAATACTGGCAGTTTATAAGTTTTAATCATCCAAAAAGGAAATCTGGCACACTGAGTAACATGCTATGCTTAGCAATGATATGTTTAATTTGACCTCACTCCAATCACAGAGGAAGTATTTACTTCTGGTCATCTTCTCTTCAGAGAAGGGGAGTCTTCTTGTAACTATTACTGTAAAACTTTGGCCCACCAACAGTCTCATAACAGTTGCTATACCATACCACTATATGGTGAGTATATTCTTTCAATGATGGAAGTACATAAAAAAGAGGAGGGGTCAATATTGTCCACATTTAAAAAAATATTTTCAGTACATTGATGGTAGCCTGGTCTGTTGGCGCATATATAAATTTCAGGACAGTCCATGTATTGCAGGATTGAGCCTACATTTAGGTTCACTATATAATACGTCATCATAAAAGACTACTTCTTTGCATTGTGGTTCACAGCTCAAACTTGCCAAAATGATGAAATAAAAGGGCTTTCATTGAAAGACAATGGATATTATTTTCTTTGTTTCAGAGATAGTTTGTATGTCTTACAACTACTTTGAAGAAGATAGCAAATCCATTTATCTATCATACACTTACTCATAAGAACATTATTTGAAACTTTATTGCATTTGCTTTTTTCCCCACAGAAGACAAACTCCAGAGTAGTATACTTTATAAGAGCTGATAATATCAGCGATATTATCAAAGAGACCAGAATACCTACTGATCAAACTAAAATACACACCTTTAACTTTTGGGCTGTGTATTTAAAACCAGGCTCTTTCAAATCTTGCATCTTTCTGAATGCTATGTGTTACTGGGATGACAGACTTGGAGGCTTTCTTAAACTGTCATGTCTTCCATACCATGAAGGCTGAACCCCAAGCTGGGAGAGATAGCAGATCAAAGAGGAAGGTACTCAAAGAATTGACAGGCTTTAAGGAGATTGTATAATGCAGTTAAGAGAGAGACTCTCACTGTATCTTAGAATGCCCTAACTCACAGGTATCAAACTCGTGGTGTCACATTGCCGTATTGTGATGTTTCACGGTTTTTCCTTTCGCAGAGGTGAGGTGGGCGTGGCCTACATGTGACACATCCGGCTTGCAGGCCACCAGTTTGACACCCCTGCCCTAAGTGATAACAGTGCAGCTGTACTCCATGCAATTATTCTTTCTGCACTATTAACTGTAACTTAACTTGCACATTGGAAAGTTGCACATTGTGGCTGGGGATAGATTTCTAAGCAATGTGTAACCCACAGCAAGCCTGTAATGTTATTTTATACATGGATTTAGCATTCCTTATGAAGAGTGCTAAACCTGTGTTTAAAAATAGCCCACCTAACCTGCTGCTTGGCACGGCCCTCATAACCTGCCTGTCAGCAAAAGCTCCAAGTCAAATTGACCTAGAAATCTAGAAGTACAAGGGGAGAGCCCATTTGAAAGATACAAACTCTCTCACTGCCCAAAGCTAATGTCTCTGGAGGATATGCCATAGATCACAGTGGAAGTGACATGCTGTAGATAAGATAAAAACATGATGAAGGCACAGAAGGAAAAAAGAAAAAGATTGCCTGGAATGTCTATGCGTTGGTTGGATGCAAGTAAGAGAAAGCTTTCTAACCATGGAAGTGAGTTTTCAGGAACAGGAAAGTACAGGTAATCCTCGACTTATGACCACAGTTGAGCCCAAAATTTCTGTTGTTAAGTGATACATTTTTAAAGTGCATTTTGCCTCATTTGCTAACCTTCCTTGCCACAGTTATTAAGTGAATCACTGCAGTTGATAAGTTAGTAACCTGGTTAGTAAGCTTCCCCATTGATTTTGCTTGTCAGAAGGTTGCAAAAGGTGATCACATGACCTTGAGGCAAAGCAACGGTCATAAGTATGAATCAATTGCTAAGAATCTGAATTTTGATGACATGATCATGGGATACTTCAAAGATCATAACTGTGAAAAATGGTCATACGTCACTTTTTCATTGCCGTTGTAACTTTGAACGGTCACCAAATGAACTGTTGTAAGTCGAGGATTACCTGTAGTCTATTGACGGCACTAAGGAACTTCTAATTTATAAAACAAACTACAAAGTTCTGAACTAAAAATGTAATAATGATGTCAAAAATGTTGCCTTTTGTAAAGGAATGTAGAGCTGACCTTGAGGATAAGGAAGGAATGAGTGAGCTCTTAAAGAAATCTTCCAAAAAGATTACTTGGTCTTGAAAATGAGGAACATGCAAAAATGAAATTCAAAACCAAATGAGATTCCCCTGCAGCCAGAACCCCATGTTTATAAGAGAGTCATTGAAAAGAATAGCACAAAAGTTAATCAGTAATAAGTTAAATCCTATTAATTTGTGGGGGGGGGGAGCTCTATGTTAATGTTTCAGTTCAATTAGTTGCAAATCAAACGTAATATATTGGGACAGAATTTCTTAAAATTAGCTTAACACGTCTGCAAACTGTTACGGTTAACATCTGTGCTGTTGTGAAATCTTCAAAACAACTGAGAAATTGAAAGAGAAAGAGTCAGCTGTGGAATCTAAGAGAAGCAGCTGGTCACTTCACCTCATCATTCCTTTCTCCTATAGAACTTTTGTAATAAGTTACAAAACAAAAGGAAAGAATATGGAAGGAAGGGGAAAGGATCTTATGGAACTTATGAAGAATAAATAGGACAGCAGAAGTAGCCATTTTACTGCGCAAAGTCATTTTTAAGGCTAGCAACAATAGGGAACTTAGACAATGCTGGATTTCAGAGTCAAAATATTTTCAGACACTCTCTTCCACAAAATGACTCAGAAATTACCATATTTTTTTGGACTATAAGATGCACCTGACTATAAGATGCACCTAAATTGCATCAAAATAAATCAAAATCAAAATAAAATCAAAATAAATTTAGAAATCAACAAAAAAAATTGTTTGGCCTCTGTGGGCTCCATTTTCGGGCCTTTTCCAGCCTTTTTATGGCCCATTTTCAAAGCTTTTTTGGCCAGTTTTCTAGGCTTTTTTCGGCCCATTTTCAAGGCTTCAAGGCATTTTTTCGGAAATAATTGGCCTAAAAAAGCCTCAAAAACAGGCTTTAAAAAGCCTTGAAAACAGGATGAAAAAAGCTTCAAAAATGGGATGAAAAAAGTCTCAAAAGTGGGCTGAAAAAAGCCCTGAAAACAGGGTGAAAAAAGGCCAAAAAAAGGCTCAAAAATGGGATGTGCAGAGACAAAAAAAATGGGCATCAGGTGGGCAGGGCTTTGGCAATATTCAGTCTATAAGATGCACAGATATTTTCACCCCCTTTTGGGAGACAAAAAAGTGTGTCTTATAGTCTGAAAAATATGGTATTATTACATTCAGAAAATGTAAACATAATTCCAAATTGAAACAAAATAAGTTTAGGCTCCAAATTAGATCCATCTTTTCTTAGGTAGGCTTTTCTCTTGGGTGCAATACAGTACAATACAATATAGACAAGCTTTTTTTAGAAACAGAACAGAACAGGTATTTATTGTTCTGTTGAGCAATCTTATCAAGTTCCTTGAAAGAAAAACTCACAATTAACATCAGCTATTGATTAGACCAAGGGTGTCAAACTCACAGCGTTATGTTGTCATAACGTGACGTATTGCAACTTTTCCCCCTTCACTAAAAAGGGGGCGGACATGGCCAGCATGTGACACATCTGGCCCGTGGGCCGCAAGTTTGACACCTCTGGGTTAGGCAGTGCAAAAAAAGGAATGCAAATAAGTAGATTTAAAGCACTGTATTATGATCTGCATAAGCTGTTAGTATTTTTAACCAAAACGAACTAGTTTATGAACCAATTTATTAAAAGTGTAATCCTATATACATTTGCCTAACAATGAATTACACAAATATATTTTGTATTGCATTTACTATTGTTAAACTGAGGATATTTTAGGTTTATTTTTCTGTACACTGCCATGTAACTATCTGTTTATAAACCTAAAAGAAAAGAAAAGCAAGTTAAAGAAAAGCAAGGCAAATTGGGTATTAAAAGACAAATTGCCAAGAGAAAAAACAAGAATCCAAAAGCAACAAGGACAAAAATATGAGGAAGAAGTTTTTAATAAAAAGGTCAAAGAGATGTTGGAAGAGGCAATATTACAACATTTGTAAATATATCAAAGATGGAAACAGGACGAAGCAAAAAGTGTTCCAAACTCAAATTGGTATGTTAAAATTTGGTAATAGGAACTAGTTTGAAGAAGATCAAACAGAAATGGAAGGTACATACTGTATAATTCTATACAGTAGAAACATCAACATTCAAGCTACATCACAAGATAGAATAGAATAGAATAGAATTCTTTATTGGCCAAGTGTGATTGGACACACAAGGAATTTGTCTTGGTGCATATGCTCTCGAAGTACATAAAAGAAAAGATGCATTCGTCAAGAATCATAAGGTACACTTACAACACTTAATGATCGTCATAGGGAACAAATAAGCAATCAAATCACATTAGGAAACACTTAATATAAATCTTAAGGATACCAGCAACAAGGTTACAGTCATACAGTCATAAGTGGGAGGAAATGGGTGATAGGAACAATGGGAAGATTAATAGTAATGCAGACTTAGTAACTTGTTTGACAGTGTTGAGGGAATTATTTGTTTAGCAGAGTGATGGCGTTTGGGAAAAAACTGTTCTTGTGTCTAGTTCTTATGTGCAGTGTTTTATAGCGTTGTTTTGAGGGTAGGATATTCCCTATTTAGAAGAATCTGTCATACTAAAAGTTAAATCAATACTTCAATCATTAACAAGTCAGGAAGCTACAGGAACTGATGAAATAGCTACAAAAATATGGGAAGAAGGGAGGCTGAAGGAGACATTATTGCTGGTGTACACTAGATAATTGAAAAAGTTGAAGAATACTCAATACTCAAAAAAGTCAATATGTGTTTCATCCATTATAGAAAGGGCTTTGATTGTATCAATCATGTGAAGCTATGGAAAGTGCTTAGAAAAATCATATTCCAAGAATATCTCATTGTACTCATGACAAACCTATACACAGGTCAGATCATAACATGGCAAAACGAAATGGCTCCAGGCTATCATATGAATGCATACTCTCTATTTATTTGCCCTATATGCTGAGTTTGTGTTGAATGATGCTGAATTGGAATATGATTTTTAAAAATATCAATAACCTGAACTATATTCTGATTATAGAGTACTCTGACACTACTCTGATAGCTGAAAGTACATGTTACCTGAAAGCTCTTGTCACAACAGCCAAGGAGAACAATGAAAAAATGGGATTGGATTAAATGTAAAGGCTAAATGTTTTACAACAAACCAGACTTAGAACTGATAATGAAGCTATTGAATTGGTGGATAAATTCTTCCTTTAGTAATATTTATCAACTACTGTTAGCAATCAAGAAATAAGATTTCTTGATTGCTAACAGCTCTGGTGGCTCAACAGACTAAAGTAGTCTGTTATTAACATCTGCAGCTTGCAATTATTGCAAGTTCAAGTCCCACCAGGCTCAAGGTTGACTCAGCCTTCCATCCTTTCTAAGGTGGGTAAAATGAGGACCCGGTTTGTGGGGGGCAATAAGCTGATTTTGTATAATATACAGAAGTATGAAGGCTATTGCTTAACGCATTGTAAGCCGCCCTGAGTCTCTGAAGAAGGGAGGCATATAAATAAAATCAAAAAAAAAAAGATGCAGATTAGTATTTTGTAGAGTAGCAATGAAGTCCTTGGAAAAGATATTCTGATGCTGAAATAAGTTTATAACCACAAAGATCAGAATCACGCAGGCAATATTTTTCTCTGTGAGACTTTATAGAAGCAAAAATGGCATTTTGAAGACACAGAACAAAAAGACTATTAATGACTTTGATATTAGAAAAGACTTCTGAGAACACCATAGATAACCAATAAAACAAAAAAGGAGGATCATTAAACATATCAACACAGAGTTCTCACTTGAAGCACAAATAAGCAGGCTGATTATTATACTTCAGATGTTATGTAAAGACCTAACTCTTTGAAGAATGCTGGAAAAAGTAGAAGAAAAATGAAGAGGATAACCAGGAGCAAGGTGGATGAATTACAGACAAAAAAAGGTGCATCATTGGAAGACCTGATCAGGTTGGGGACAGATTATTATGGAGAAAATCTATCCATGTGGTTGCTAAGAGTCAATACAAATTTGATGGCAAATGATGGAACAAGTGTGAAATTAATGCAAACTAATTTAGGACTACTGTTGATAAGTGTTTTGCATGTAAATTGAGGACAGTGAAAAATGATTAAATGGGATTTTATTTATGCATTTGCCACCAATTTTCTTTGTATTCAACAGGTGTTTTTATCCTTTTCAATTCCTGTTTTACCATTTGGAAAACATAGATAATGACTACTATTATAAAACACTTTAATCTTTTACAATGACAGAGATGAGCAATTTCAATGCAAGAACTGTTCACCCCACTGCCTTCTTTATCTTGATACTGGCAGATATTACATCAATTCAAATGAGGAAAAAGCAGTGAATAAATCTGCTGCTCTAGAACAAGAATAGTTAGAGCTGATATCTACCTACTTTAAGAGGATAGGAATGTTATGATTCTTATTATTTAAAATTATCATCATCCTATAATAGAAACTCAAGGCATTTGAAATTCAAATTTCAACTCAAATGTTTGAAATTTATTTGATTATGCTACTCTTTCTGATCAAACTGAATACTCAAGGCATCTTATAATTCAAAACAACATGCACAGACAAGTATAAAAATACTAACTAAAGCTTGAGGACTCCTGAAACAGCTAATGGTTGACAATTAGAACTGAAGATATATAACACAATCTTGTTTGCAATATGATTATTATATTGAAATGTATTACACTTTTTTCTTGAACGTAATTCTCATACTCTCCAAATCTTTGGGAATATAGGAGGTCCTTTTCATAATATAAAATATTTAGACTAGCCTTCCCCAACAGAATTTTCCAGACATGCTAAGATAAAGATGTCAGAACTAGCCACCATATACAGAGAATACCAGTTTGGCAAAGGCTAGTTTGGATGTTCTATTCATTCCACCCCTTCTGTCAATAATTTGTGCTCATTCACACTCTAAACTGGTTAGCAAATTACTGATGTACAAATATAAAAGATAATTTTGTCCTTTCACTTACCTGAACTTTCCAATTGTTCAAACAACCATTCATACAAATAGTAGCCCTCTGTTTTCAAGTATGGCAATTGCTTCTTTGTTTTTTTTGCCTCAGCAATATCCCACTCCTCTATAAGACACATATTTTGGATAGAGTTTTTGTGTTTCATCTGCTTAGATACCAATTTCCTTTTTTTTCCTGTTCCGCAGAGCTTCCCAAAGCCCTTTAAAATGGGAAAAGATAGCATGTCTATGGCACCTATATAAAGTGATGAGCAAAGAAAGTTAACCTTAGTGAGCTAGACAGAAATCATATGAACTTTTCCAGCTATCCATCTATCATGTTATACTCATACATCACTTCTTCTCTTCCTCAGCCATAAAGTAGATTAAGGAAGAAGTATTTTTAGCACTGATCTTTGGAAGATTATGAGAAGCACACTGAATAAAGCGATAACTACAAACACTATTAAAACCACCTACGATATGCTATACTATACATAAATGCAAAGTAAAAGCTATGACTATCGTGCAATCATTAGTATCTTCAGAAAAATACTTAACATAATTAAGAATTAGTTTTGGAAACAAAGTTTAATAAAGATGCAATAATCTTATTAGGAAAGAAAGAAATATAAGTGTGCATATTTACATGTGCATTTAGTTTACCCTAACCTACTTTAATCCTTACTTTGTTGTTGTTTGCAGAAATATATATATAAAGCCTCTGCTACAGTTTCATTTATTGATATAATATATCAAATAATTTCTGTCCAATATGACTGGTTCATGAAATGCATTTAAGGGAAATCAGATTAAAACCTATGACTGCTCATGTGCTCCATCTGTGGCAATCATTCAAATTGCTTTTAAATTGACTAAGGCCATTATATCTGGACTGCAAAAATCTTATTTATAGTTGGCAGAAAAGAAACACAGGGGGAAAAAAACCCCTTTGATGTCATTAAGTTACATGAGGACTTATTTAATCAAAACATAAAGGCACTCATATTGTGAAATATATACTGCTGCATCATGCAACAACATAATTCTAATTTCAACCACATGTATCACAGATGAACCACCTGTTTCACTTACTTATACTCCAAACGGAAATAATATAAATTGCATAGGGTAAACAGTTTCCTTTCAAAATACTTAAGTATGTTTACTAGAAACGGTAGCATATTTTATATATTGATTTAGATATACAGGTAGTCCTTGACTTACAACCATAATTGTGCCCAAAATTTCAATTACTAAATAAGACAGTTGGACTTTACAACCTTTCTTGTCACAATTGTTAAGTGAATCACTGAAGTAGATCTCCAAGCATACGCATGCGCCAAGAATGGCAGCAGCTAATTAAGTCGCTCCACTATGGGCGGCTTTTTTGGAGATTAAAAGGTCTCCAGGGGCTG
>JANHZT010000845.1:206757-218130 GCA_032468215.1 Stegonotus admiraltiensis
TGTTTTATTTGATGGCTGTTCACCGCCCTGAGTCCTTTGGGAGAAGGGCGGTATATAAATTTAATAAATAAAATAAAATAATAAATAGTACTCCAGGGTGATACTTCCCCATCTATTACTTGTGCTGACCTGATATTAGGCTGTAATTTCACATGGTTCAGAGGTGGCCCACCCTCTTTTAAGACAAGCCACTCTTTATCTCTGTGTTCATTGCTATGAGAGAGAAAATACTGCGTCCAGGAACGTTAGTTATTTAATCATTGTTACAGTTAAAGTTGCCAACAATCTTGTAGCCATAACATTATTCTGCTTCCCTAGTTCGTTCTCTTCTTATTTATTCAGCTCTTATGCCACCGGGCGCATTGCATTACGGGTGTGGGCACATGCGCGCATGACCACCCCACGCTCCCCCCACTTTTGGCACACGATGGCAAAAAGGTTAGTCATCACTGTCATAGGATATATATCCATGTTAAAGTCATAGAACACATATATTGTCCATATATTGCCTGGACAACCTATTAGGCTTACACCATATCCTAACACTAGTTATATAGAATTTCTGCCAAAAGCAAATAAGATTGCCCCCATACTTACGCTATTCATAAGTATAGTGACTATCCATAGTGTGTTTATGCTCTGCACAGTTAAAAGCCTTAGTATAGTAAATAAAGCAAAAATAGGCATCTTTTGGAACTTTCGCCTTTTTCATTATCCATTGTTTAGAAATATGAACCTGTGGCACTTTCTCTTCTGAATACAGCTTGTATATCCAACAATTCTAATTCCAAGTACTATTGAAATCCAAATTACAAATATTGGTGTCAACCTTACTACCGTGTGAAATAAATGCTGCTGTTTTGACAATTTGAAGATTCCTTAACGTAGGCTTTTTGATGTTGGAATTGAAATGGATGTTTTTTAATACCTTGGCCACTGCTCTGTTTTTGATTTTAATTGTATCGTGTGCTTAAAATGGGATGGGCAACGTTTGAGCATTAGGGCATCATTCCTCCTGTTGATGATGGAAGTATATAACTGAACATTTATAGCCCATATTTTTGGCTTGTTTTGTGGAGTTGTTAAATGTGGGAATAGGAATAGAATGGCTCCATCTGGAAAACACTTCTAATCTCTTTCTTTAAACCCATCCAAAGAAACGAGAAAGGAGGGTTAAATCACTATATATAATAGCTATTTTGTTTCCAAATTTCGGTGGCACAGTTGTTACAAATAAGGTGCTGAGGAACACAAAAACGTTATGGAGTACGTGTTGCCAATCTATATAAATAAAAATGTAAATGTTCGTTTGTTCAAAATCTTAAATCTCTGAAAGTTCTTGACCAATTGCTTTGAAACTTTGACACAACGTTGCATTCAACTACGCACATGTTTTTATATACCTATATTATATAGATGTCACACTTGTGACAGGTAAAAACATGCTTTTTGGAAAAACAGCGCCATCTGTTGGACGTAAAAGCAACACGTTATACTAAATATTTTACGATTCCATTTCAATGTTTCCGATTTATGATCCATTTACGATCCATGTAGCAAGCCACCGTAACCAACTTCACTCAAAAATGAACCCCACGAATTTTCAAAGGAATCGGCTTTGGAGCAACTGTCTCCCCCCACGGAAGGGACGGGGCTGCTGAGTTCAGTGCATTGCCCTCCCCACCCCCTGGATATGCTTTTGTGGGAGGGGGCAACCAGCCTATAAACATCGCCAACCCCAGTAGCCAGAAAAGGACCATTTTCTTTTTCTCCAAATGTTCGTAGAGAGTTTGGGACTTCAGCCTCGCTCTTTTAGGCCAGGGGAAGGACCAGCCTGAGCCACAGCTAGTTGTTAATATAATCTGGAAATAGCTCATTGATTGCATGTTATTTGGTAAAGATTTAAGAAGTAACTGAATATTTACATTGACCCAGGAGTATTTTGCTCACAATTAGCATAATCCACAGGGAGACCTACTGGTGTGTATTTCTGATCTCTCCTAAGCTACAGTGTTCTCCATGATATTTGTTAGCAGGACTATCCTGAGCATAAATCAAAGAGAGCTTGCTGGGAACCAGCGTCCTTACACTGTATTCAGCTTCACAAATTCCCTTGACACTGACACAGGAATATGATCATTTGTTGACAAATGACAAAATGCAGCATGGACTTCACATCACAGTTTTATTCAAGTTGAGCAAATGCCAGACCAAAACGGAAACATACAGGCATTAAGTGAAACTGCAATCGCATTCTCATTCTGCCTTGGAATAGGAAACTTTCTATCACTCCAGATCCAAACACTAATCCTTTGTGTTGATTGCAAATGAAAACAAAGGTATGAACCTCGTATATTTTTATCTAATGCTTATTTTCCTCAGTGACATGATGAAATAAAGCAAGCAAAGCCTTTCACATTTTCGTATAAAAAGAACATTATGGACACAGAAGGTTTTTTTGGTGGGAGGGATTTCCATTTCTTTCCAACAAAGGCAGCTGCTTCTTCCTTTGATTCAGGCCATATAATTAATTACACTGAAGAAGAAATAGAACAGCAGCCATGGCTGCCAAGAGACTTGGTAATTAACATAGAGAGCGATGTATGAATCAGTGTTCTTTGCAGTTGTAAACTGAATGGCTGGGCAACTTTATCAACATGTCCTTTTTATGTCAAAGAGCTCTCATGCCTAGACATTGGACAATGCACCTGGGACTCACAATGTCCCAGCTGATGAAACATGCACATTAAAATCAATTATGAGCCCGTGATTAAATTAAAGAACAAAATTAAGCCATATTTCAGATTATCAATTTTTCTATCAGTTCTCTATCTCTAAAAAGTGCACCAACAATGCATGTAATCATAAAAGTGACATATGAAATGCTTATTTTAATAAAAGTTGTTTGTAGAATGAAATGCAGATGAGTGTTTTAATACATGCTGATTGGACAGAATGGGCTTATCCCTAATGCAAGTTAATATTAGTTTAAATAGCTCATTCCTGGAATATTTTTGTATAGCTAATTTTGATATTTTCATCCTACGTACTGGTCAAAATCAAAAATATCCTCTGCCTCAAAGAGAATGTGTTCATTGGATAATGGCCAGATGACATTCCTAGTCAACTGAGCCATTTATTTTTGCAATTCAACTAACACTCTTTTAGAATCAATGTACCACAAATATCATGGGACAAAAGGGGAATTGTGTGATTATACAAGATTGACTGTCCTCAATTTTTCCAGGCAAACTGTTACATTATTTCGGACCTAACTGCTTTTATTTGTCACTATTCAAGACATGTATAAATCAAAATTATTTTTTTATTTATGAATGTATTTTTTATTATTAACAATTTTACACAATTTTTATGATAACCAATAAGCCTGTCATAGATACCTAGGTTTTTTGTCATTTTGCTATTTCAAACAGTATCTTTTCACAGTTCTTCACTGTCTTACAGTGGGGCAAAAAAGTATTTAGTCAGCCACCAATTGTTCTCCCACTTAAAAAGATGAGAGATGCCTGTAATTGTTATCATAGGTATGATGTATGATCATCTTTATAAGTGGGAGAACTTGCACAATTGGTGGCTGACTAAATACTTTTTTGCCCCACTGTAGATTTATTTATCATAACTGTCTTAAGCAATAACTTCATAATGCACTACAGTTCATGTCTTTGAAGTAACCAAGTTTCAAAATGTAGAAAACAAAAAGTGAAATTTGTTGAGTACATAATATTTCATAGAAAAAACCTCCCATATTTTATATGAAAAAGGCAATGGATTGGATACAGATCGTATTATATATATACAATTAGGCAATCATACAAGTCTACCAGCCATGAAACCACAGGAATATTGGAGCAGTGACAAAATAAACAGCTTATTTTAATGTAATATTGCTGAATCTGTTCCATTTCATTTTCAAATGTCAATTGCTTATGATGTAAAAGCTACATAACTTTCTTCTTTTTGTCAAGGAAGACAATCTACAGTTAAATCATTCAAGCACAGTCTTTTGTGCTCACAATTTAAGTATTCCACCTGGCTCAATTGAACCTATTCACCAGTAACAGCACATATGGTTCCAGCCTTAAAAAGAACATTGATCTCCACAAAAGGAGAATATTTTTTTATTATTTCAGGTCTAGAAAATTTAAACTTTTAAAGTTATTCTGCATTCTGAACTTCTAACACATGTTAAACTACTGTATAGAAGGCAACCTTACCTAATAAAAATCTGCTATTGGGGATTAATTTATAATACTCTCCTTGAAAAGTTAAAATTCAAATGACCATGGTTTTTATCGTTTCAGCACTCACAAGGAGGAATATGTACATCAACATCTAGTCATCTGGACATTGACAGTATTTACATTTACTAATGCTAATGACACTACCCTGATAGTTGAAAGTGCAAATGATATGCAAGCGCCAATACTAAAGGTCAAGGGCACAGGGGGAAAATGGGACTAAAATTAAATATAAAGCAGACCAAACTAAAGAAAATGGATAAAACAACCAGCCATAGAATTGACAATGAAGATATCAACCTGGCAGATAGCTTCTGCCTTATAGGATCAACCATCAATAGGTAAAGGAACAAGCAATCAAGTAGAATAGATACAATTGGTGTACAAGCTGTATCTATACAAATGCATCAACAGGAACTGACCCTGAGGGAAGGAGAACCATCACAATATCCCTATGAGTCCAATGGGTACCATGTGCAGTGCAGAAGATAAATATAACAAACAAAATGGAAGATGCATTCTTTTTCCTTCTTATCCTTTGGACATGACTAAGGTCAAAGGCAGCTCCTGTCTCTCTCATCCTATGAGAGACAAATTGATCCTCTCTGCCAATCCATCTGAAACAAAGAACAGTTCACCATTTCACAGTGCAGCCCTAGGGCAACTTACCAAGGTCACTGCAACATAATATAATTAGGTGAGAAACCTCAATGTTCCTTCCTCAGTCAGGACACTGGCCTGATTACCTCTGCATTCCATCTTAACAATTTTCCTAGAATGATTTTCCTAGTTCTGCTGCCATTCCTAAAGCAGCAGTTTTGCCTAGAAATAATCCTAGGATATGGATGCGGATGAAGATCTGACTAGCTTCCCCAAAGTTGACCAGAAAATCAGATTGCTAAATTTCTCACCTCATAGCCCCCAAGTTCTGTAATTTTTTGTGTGTGTTTCCACTTTATCGCAAAAAAGGCACCAAATGATCTTTGCAATAGACATGCCATATTTTTCGGAATATAAGACACACCGGAGTATAAGACGCAGCTTAGTTTTTGGAGAGGAAAATAGAAAAAGAAAATCTGCCTACCAGATATTCATCTGGCTAGCGTCCTTAGTCTGGTCAGCTTCAGCACATTAGTTTGCTGGGTTTTTATCCCGTGCTTGGGGATAAAAAACTGCTTCTAAGGCACAGCTGAGAGGAAGCAGCAATGAGAAAAGCAGGCAAAGCATGGGAGGAGATAGCTTCACTCTAGCGCAGTGGTTCTCAACCTTCCTAATGCCACGACCCTTTAATACAGTTCCTCATGTTGTGGTGACCCCTCAACCATAACATTATTCCTAACACAATTGAAAATATGTGTTTTCCGATGGTCTTAGGCGACCCCTGTGAAAGGGTCGTTCGACCCCCAAAGGGGTCCCGACCCACAGGTTGAGAACCACTGCTCTAGCGCCTAGTTAGGGCTGAAAAAAAGCTTTTAAAGAACAGCTGAGAGTTGGAGCAAAGCATGGAGATTGCTTCACTTGCTAGCGCCTAGTGAAAGCATAGCGGAGAGTTGAGGGAGCAGGCAAAACTGGGAAGATCGCTCACTAGTGCCTTGTTAGCACCTGGTTAGGGCTGAAAAAAAGCTTCAAAAAAGCTACATTCGGAGTATAAGACGCACCCAAATTTTCAGCCTCTTTTAGGGGGAAAAAAGGTGTGCCTTATATTCCTAAAAATACAGTAGTTCTTTTTTCTCAAACTGGTGCTCTGTGTTTTGAATCATGAATCACCATGAAAGTGTGATCAGTGCTATTTCAGTACTTTGCCATGCCTGAAATCTGACTTAAAGGGTTTCTAAAGCTTCAGGATAACTACTGTGTTTCCCCAAAAATAAGACCCTGTCTTATATTTTTTTGAACCCTGAAATAAGCGCTTGGCCTTTTTGCCACGTGCTCAAAAGCCCGATTGGGCTTATTATCAGGGGATGTTTTATTTTGGGGAAAACAGGGTATTTCTGAAAAATCTTCATCAGAAAGCGAAATTTGGAGTTAGACTGGAAATTATCCAATGCCATAAGTCTAGCAATACCTTCCTGAATTAATTATTTGCAGTATTTAACATAAAACAGCAGAATTTTTTACTGGAACGTAAATAGTTATCTTCAATGTGATTCCAGTATGCCCTTTTGAAAAAAATTGATAATATAATTACTTTATTTTTTTTCAAAGCTGGACATTCAACCATCAGCAAGGAAAATACATATGCCAGGAAATCATGTCAATGAACATGTTTTAAATCCCAATTACTAAAACCAACTATACTTTCCCTCCTTTTTATATATTTTTATTAAATTTTGTTATGAGATAAATACAAATAAAAACAAAAATCAGAAAAGACAAAGAAAAGGGAAGTGCAAAGAAAAAAGGAATGATTTCCAACTTTTTTCATTGCAGTAGATTGTTTTAAAAATACATCTCAACCTTTTGCTTTACATTTCTAACTATTTCAAACCATTATGAAAACAACAAAGTCAACCTAGTTATCAAAAACCTAAAACCAAAGTTTAATTTTTTTCAGTCTTGAGCTCAAAGTCAAAGTATTTTCCAGGTAGATACAAAACTATATAGATTCTTTTCTTTAATTAAAACAGTTAATTTTTCTTTCTACACCATCACCTTAACATCCATTTCAATTGTGGGAATTAAGGAAGAGCCATATTTTCTAAGGTTTATGTAGAAGCATAAAAAGCAGCCTAAGTAAATAATATTGCAAGCACAATAGCTTGGGCCCTAGGCCTTAACTAGTTTTCTAGTTAATGAATTTCTACCTTTTCTTTTCCACTGAAGGTTGGAATCCCCATCCAAACATCATTTCTAATCATTACTTTAGGAAGTTTTGTGAACAATACTGATACATAGGAGCTAAAACAGCAAAGGAGAACAGTGGTTTTGTAGCTCTCCACAACATGCTAGGCAGTGGTGAAATCCAAATTTTTTTACTACAGGTTTTGTAAAACTGGCTTGGTGGGTGTGGCAGGGAAAGGACACTGCAAAATCTCCATTCCCACCTCACTCTGGGGCCAGCCAGAGATGTTATTTGCTGGTTCTCCGAATTACTCAAAATTTCCGCTACTGGTTCTCTGAACTGCTCAAAATTTCCGCTACCGGTTCTCCAGAACCTGTCAGAACCTGCTGGATTTCATCCCTGATGCTAGATCATAAATTAATAATACATGCTAGCTTAATGTAATGTAATGAACTAAACTGAAATGTGGCTAACTAGTTTATGGTTTAGATCAGTGGTAGTCAACCTGGTCCCTATCGCCCACTAGTGGGCATTCCAGCTTTCATGGTGGGCGGTAGGGGTTTTGTCGCTACTTTATAAATCACCATTATGGTGGAACCAGTGGGCAGTTAGAAAATTTTACTACTATAACAGAGATAAAAAAGTGGGCGGTAGGTATAAAAAGGTTGACTACCCCTGGTTTAGATGGTCTTGAAAACACAGCCTAGAACTTTAATTCTCACAACCAACTCATTCCACTTATCTCTTATATCTGTTACTAGACAAAAAGAAGAATTTTCTAAATTAGCTATCAAAAACTGTTCACACCATTAAGGCTCTATAAATAGAAAACAAAGCCATGTGCAGTGCAGCTAACTGACAAAAATTATGCAATTGATCGTGAATCATATCTTACTGTTGAAAACAAAAAGGCAATCACAATTATAACGTAAGGGGGTCATCCCTGATTTGAAGATGGATGGCTTTGCCAGCTAGACAGACTCATAGACAAAATGACTCATTTAGAAAAATCCATCTTAGTTTGATCAGCACAGCCTGATAAAAAATAAGAAAAGCTGGCATAGTACAAATAAAGAAAAAAACATGGTTATAATATAAATATAATATAAAACATGGTTATAAAATAAAAAAAACCATGGTTTTAATATTTTCATAGTATAAAGACCATAGGGCCGTGATGGCGAACCTATGGCATGGGTGCCACAGGTGGCACTCGAAGCCATATCGGTGGGCACACGAGCTCAGCTCTAGCATGCATGCAGGTGCCAGCCAGCTGGTTTTCGGGCCTTCTGGGCCCACCAGAAGTCAGAAAACACACTGTTTCCAGCTCCTAGAAAGGCTCTGGAGCCTGGGGAGAGCAAAAAATGGGCCAACTGGGCCCACCATGCCATCGCGTACCAAAAGCGGGGGGAGCACAGGGGGGCATGGCACATAGAATTATGGATGTGGGCACATGTGCGTGTGACCCCACCACATTCCCCCCGCTTTTGGCATGCGATGGCAAAAAGGTTAGCCATCACCGCCATAGGGTATAAGCTTATATTGTTACTGAATTGCATTAGTTCACTCCAGCAAGTTATATTATTATGAAATTAGAAATGATATAGACCTCAGCATGCAGACCTCAGTATCAGTATTAATGATCAAAGTCACAATAACAGAAAAAGTTCAGATGTACTTATATGATGTATTAAATTTACATGAAGACACTATTATCTTACATTTGCCACTATTGCAAAGGAAGACTTTTTCTCCAAAATAATTTATTTTTAAAATAGGATACTTATTTTACACTCACCAAACAAATTATCGTGGAAAGAAGTGATTATTTACTGTCTTCTGTTTTCAAAGAGAGCATCCTAAATTTAGTATATTTTATGTACAGATAATTCACACATGCATGCAAGCCAAGAACTGAAACTAGATTTTTAGGGCCTTAGACCTGTTCCAATAAGTAATGACTTCCCACAATGCTTCTTTAGTTGTTCTATATGATTCTATATGTTCATGTGTGCAAGTATAGTACAAAAAAAGGAAAGAGCTCTCAGTTTGGGTTCTAGAAAACTAAAATGGGCCCATCGTGTATTCACTCCTGCAGCTGATGAATAGGAGTTCAGAACCAAGAGATCCCCATTGTTATAGTTTTGTTGTGCTTCCCTAGTAAATTTGAGGTCAAAACGTTGAAAAGCTTAACTTTGCTTGATAGAGTTAATTTAAAAAACTGAATGGCAGACTCAGATCTCTGAAATATATTTCCCATGGCTAAGTTCCTTTCCTTTAAACTGCCACACTTCATGATAATTGTTATTTATTGGATATTCAAACTTTTGAGGGGCCACTGTTTAAATTTATTTTTTTAAGTGGCAGGCAATATATTCAGCAGTGGTGGTAGTGTGAAACTTTCATTTTTCCCACCTACTCATAATTTTGTTTCAAAATAAAATAGATTCAGCTCTGCAGCACAAAAATAGAAACGAAGTCATCCCTAATCAATGGTTCTTTACTCTCTTCTTGAACATATCCACCATTAGAAAGTTCATCTTCCCTGCTCATATTTGGCTTCACTATTAAATAACTTCTTATAATTTAAGTCTTTTATTCCATATCCACATTCTCAAATTACAGACAACAGGCCCCTGTAACAACCTTTCAGAAATGAGGAAACCTATTCATACAATCCATGTGTGAATGCACAAAATTTAAACATCAGGAAAAATAAAAAGGCCAACAGCTGTCTTTATGCACAGGCAATGTCATAAGCAGGTAAACCGCATGATTAGTTGCAGCAGCAAGATCATGCTGGTTTGTGTTACTGTTGTGTCATTGTCTCTATTGTTTGTGAAGCATAGCATTGTGATTAGTTCAGTTTCGGGTAACTTCCCTACATTTAAGGAACATATGGGAAGCTTTACGCCTGCCCAAGCTGATGCCAGTGGCAGTCATACAATTCTGTATATAATTTCCTAGGAGTGACACACAAGAGACTTACTTTCAGTAACCATGCATAGAACTGAACTAATTGTTTAGCCACAAGCTAAGCTTATCTTCTCTTTTTAAAATCATACAGAAGCATGGGCACTCAAAATAGCTTAAGGCTCATTGTACAGACAGACAATCACAGGAAACTAGCAGCTCACAATCATTCTGGTGCTTATTAATGCTGACTTATTTGTAATTTTCCCCTCAGGAATTCCAATGAGCTTGTAACCAAAACAAGAGAGATTTTGAAAAATAAATAAAAGATGCAACTCAAGATACATGGTTAAGTTGTTTTTTTGTTAAGTTTAGCATTTCACAGCTTTTTTTTTCTCATAACGCCACATTTTAACATAGTCTTCAAGTTGTGAATCTAATTCATGATAAAATGTTAAAAAGCAATCACATAATAAAATTAATCTTAGTAATTTAACAAACAAATTCTGCAAAAATACTAATCCAGGCTATGATTTTATTCTTAACAGCCTTGCATTAATCACATTATTTTACTAAGTGTCCATATGTCAATACCTTCCATTTGTAACATTTCCATGCCTTTCCATCATTTTTTCAGCATTTATATTTTCATGCTTTCCCCCTAAAACAGTTAAAAATGGAATGGCCTACTGGATAAAAGCTATGGAAACTGGTTAAAGAATACCAAGTTTAGGGAGCCTAATCAATCATAGGACATTGGTCCTTCACAATCTCCATAAACTCTGCTTTTTTGTAGAACTGACCAATATATACCCATCAAAACACATTATCAAAAGCATTGATAATGATAGAACCTGGTTTTAATTCTGGAGCTCAAATATGAAAAGTTCTATATATACAATTAACACAACTATTGTGGGAATGTGCAAAGTTCTTTTCTCCTTGGCCATCCTCCTGATATTCTTATTGCAGTATCTCATACTTTGCTTTTAAAAACTAAACATAATCCTGATAACAGCTAAAGGCACAGAATAATTAATTGCTTAGTTGTTGCATTTAAGATGACAAACTTCACTATGCTTCCAAGTATTTAATACTTTGAAAAACATGTTAAGCCATTGGGCTTTGAAGATCCTCCTCCTCCTCCTCTTCCTGCTTCTCCTCTTTTATCACTTCAAGGTGTCAAGGGAGATACAAAGTTCTGGCTCTTGCTCTTCTAACAGCCTCCACCATTGTTAGTTGATGTTGTTGTAGTAGTGTATCTTTGATGCTGTCTTTCCATTTAAGGAACTGTGAATTATCAAATATAATTCCCTTCCATAACTACTAAAAATATACCCTGGGCCAGTGGTAGGCAAACTTGGCTCTTTCACACCCTGTGGACTTCAACTCCCAGAATTCCTAAGACAGCAAGCTGTC
>JANHZT010000856.1:20958-36588 GCA_032468215.1 Stegonotus admiraltiensis
GGGGGGGGATTGTGTCCGAGAGAAAGAAAAGCAGTCGCCCCACGCACTCGGTTCCTTTGCCGCCTTTACCGTGTGGGGAGGGGCGGGCGGGCGAGCGAGCGAGCGAGAGAGGAGGAACTGCTGGAGGGCGCGCGTGTGCGAGGAAGCAGAGCGGGGTTCATTAAGCGCAGGAGTGGATTGGCAGGAGGAGAAGCAGGGGTTTAAAATAGAGAGAAGGGACGGGGTTAGGTATGGAAGTGAACTAAGGGGAAAGCAATCCGTGCAGTGTGAGAGCGTGAGGAAAGAAAGGGGGAGGCAGCTCAGCCAAAGACTGGCCGTCTGACTGACTCCCGAGAGTCGGGTGGTTGAAAAGTGCTTCTGAGTTTTTAAAAATTTAGGGACTCCCAAAACAGGCGTGGGGGGGGGTCTAGCCAATTGAGCGTTTTCTAGCTTCCCCGCCTATTTAATTTTGGAGTGCGAAGGAGCGTGGTGTGGGTGTGTTGTAGGCCCCTAAATTTCCCCCTCCCAAATTGGCAGATCTCCCTCAACTTCAGTGTTCAGCCTGACTGCCTACCTGAATAAGGGAGTCTCCTTAAAATCGCTCTGTTTTAATATATAAGAAGTATTATTTATGTGAGGGGGGGTGTAGAAACGCCCCCTCCAACTTAAGGTTTTAAGGAAAGGGCGGGAGAGGGAAACCGGTAGAGAGTAGCTTCTTTCTTGTCTGGTGGAAGAACTTGGCTCGAATCAAATCGCATTCCCACCCTCGTGTGTCTTTTCGGGGTGGTTGGAAAAGGGGGTGAATCTTGGGTACACGTTTGAATGGACGGCCAAGCCCTGGTTTTTTGTATGGGCGAATTTGTAACTTTAAGAAACAGAAAGTGATTTGTGTGTTGTTGCCCTCTCAGCCCTTTTTTTTTTTGTAATTCACCTTTCCTTCCCATCCCCATTTGTTAGTAAGTCGGAGAGTTGGGGGGAGGGTGGGTAGACTTTGAATGACTTTTGGACTGCTTATGAAAAGAGAGATACACCTTTCTTTTGTATCTGTGTGGTGGGGAGTTGAGAAGGAAGGAAGGCTGGACAGATCTCTTCACTCCTCCTCCTCGTGCTTTTTAGCTTTGCTTGGATTTCTTTTTTTTTTAAACTGCTCCTCTCCACTACTTGCCTCTCTAGAAGAAATAGTTGTGATACTCAATTAGGTAAGTGAGAGCTTTCAATTAATGAAAACACGTGCATGGGGACATTAAATTGGAAAGGGAGGGAAAAGAGGGTTTGCTGAAGAAAGTTGGGGTGTAGAGGAAAGCAATGCCCGGAGAAATCAACTGGAACTCTTGTGGAAGGGGCTGGATGTGAAAAGATCTTCTGGAAAGATTGCTTTATGCTTAGCAATTCTCAAATGCATTTTAATTTTTATTTGAAATAATGGATCTCGTCCCCTAGGCCTAAGCTGTATACAGTAAACTGTGATAATCTTGTCGTTTCCAAGGAAAACAAAAATGGGGAGTGCTAAGTACGAAGCTTTTTTGAAATATAGAGATATAAGCGGGTCGTTCTTGAAGACTTGTACTTGCACCACATGGAAAGTAGAAAGAGAAAGGGGCGTGTATCTCAAAGAGACATAGGGCTTCAATAGGTGCCAGCTTTGGAGCAAGACGAAGTTCAAAGAAGATGCTTGGGAAATCGGAAATAATAGTAATCAGACAGGGAAGGAAAATGTAGCAGGTTCCAGCAACCTAGGCCATCCTTGGAGCATGGCGGTGGGACTGGAGCAAAGCAGCAAGTGTAGGTTAGGAAACGAGCTGGATACTAAAACGTAAGCGGGAGAGAAGGGCCTGGCGGGAGATGAAAGGAGGACCTTTTCTTATAGGTAGATGAAGGACAAGGCGGGAGACTGGGACCGGATAGAGAAAAGAACGAGCGTTATCTGAATTATTAGGAGTGGAAGTTTCCAGAAATATTTTTGTGTGTCTCCGTGCAGCAGTATTGAAACGTCCGCCTGGATCACGTGGGGGCCCTGTATAGAAAGCAGGGAAAGGAGGGAGGGGCTGCAGCGGCCCTGCTGTGCTCTTTACTGGTCTTAGGGCGGAAAAGATGATCTGCGTGGTCCGCTCTGTGCTGAAAAACGAAATCTCTGGGAAAATTCTGAAAATAAACTCAACAATTTATAGCTTAGTTGTATGTCAGTAGCGTGGATGTCGCATGTTCTGCAGCGTGTCTGCTTATTGGGGAAGGGCGGCAGCCAAGGCCTAACCAATGGGTGTGTGTATGTGTATAAGTGTGAACGTAGCGGTCTCCCTTGGATGTATCCCATGTGCGTATGGTTTCTCTGTTTATGTTACTGGCCTATTTCTGATTAAGCCTTAAGTTCTTTAATTCGCTAATTTTTCTGTTAAGTTAATTTCTTGTTTCGAGGAAACATTACTGAAGCGTCTCTATGGGAGGGGCAGACTGCAGCCCTTAAATACTATATTTTGGACTCCGATAAAGGTTTTTCGGAGCTGTATAAAGATTATACAGCTTATCTGACTAGATTTTATACGAAGTACCTAATTGTGAACAAATATAAAACTTCGGGAGGCAGCACACTGATAACTAAAGATGAATTGGTTGTGCTGAATTGAAGTTAATGGAATTAAGAAATGAATTGCAGATAGTTATAATTAAGTTGTAAATTTGCTAACCCTGAACATTGAAGGATGGTTGTCCAAATTTATTTCAAATGGTATTGTATTCTCTTTTCAAATTATTTGATGTATACATATTACATATAGTGATTAGAATAATTAACTTAAGTTATGTCTAATTTTTAAGCTTGCAATTTTAAGAGTTTTTTCACTTTAATTATCTTTTGCAATTAGTAAATATATGCAGCATTAACTTCAAAGTATCTAGATCTTACAGTGGTGAGGTATCTACCCTTGCCCTTTTCTCCTGTCTATTAGAAGCAGCTACATCATTTTAATGAGCTCATGTGATAAGAATGTTTACATACCATTGATTAAGTCTATAATATGCAATCATACCATAAGCCATCATTCCTTGTGATAGTGAAGTTTTTTCTTCTGTTCAGTCATACCAATTCTCTGAGACTGTTTGGATAGCCCTGCAGTTTCTTGGCAAGCTTTTTCAGAACTGATTTGCCATTACCTCCTACCTAAGGAAAGTAACTGGCCCAAGGTCATCCATCTAACTTTGTGCCTAAGGTGGGACTAAATGAAACTCATGGTCTTTGGACAGTGATGTGAGGAAAATTGTTCTGTCAAACCAAATAAAAGTTGTCATTTCCAATAGCATAGAAATTCTACATCTGATATACATAAACATCACATTTGGGTGTGTGCACTTGATTAAATTTTGTTCTTAATAGCAGAAGGTATATATACAATTTACCATAAGAGTATTCGGGGAAATTTAAAGTTCAATCCAAGGGAGGTTAGGCCTGCTGAATTCAATAGGGGGTGGGGGGTGTAGAGTGAATGAATGAGATTGCAGCCTTGTTTTGCCAAATTAAAACAACCTCAGCATAATCATCTGTTTAGCTATTATTATTTTTCACATTTGTATTATGGATTCCAATAGAAAATATTAATGGGACCATTTCCAAAACAATATGAACCACTGGAACATAGGTAAGGCTCAGCCATAAACATAATCCTTCCAATCTAGTATCCTGAAATCTGCTGAGCTACAATTCTATCATCCTCAATCAATTATAATCAGTGACAACATTTAGTAGGCATTGTAACCCACATTTCTGGTGGGCATCAGAGGAAAGCTATTACCCATATTTAATCTGGGAACACATCCTATTTAACTTAAGTAGAACTTTTGCATAGGGTAGGGTTAGTATACACATATAGGATTCTTCCTTTAAAAGTTGGGAATGGGAGTCATGGGTTTCTTAAAGGTAATATGTTAAACAGGCAACAGGTTTCCAACTGCTGATCATTTTAGTAAGCTTACAAAAAAGGCAAATACTGAATTCCCTCTAGTTTTCAAAAGTTGTTGCACTTTGATTCCACTGAAAATGAATTGCATTATTTATCAATACAAATATTTACAATAAAGATAGATTACTAAAATTCAAACTTAATTTTGGGTATAATGTTTATTGATTTATTTTGTAAGAACATAACATTGAAGAGATTTCAGTTTCCCACCTCAGTAACTGGGTCACCAGTGTATTCATGCAACATACAGTGTTCAAACAATCTGTGTTATGATTTAATCTTATGGCCTGGTTCAACAATGCCTTGAAACAAAACCTGTCCGCCAATCATTCTAGTGTTTGTGCCAGCCCAGCTGCTGAGAAGAAACCCCTCTGTTATCCTCTTTTAAAAATTTCTAATTTGGAATTTAATTTTGGTCCTTTCAGATATTTCATAGTCATCAATTCTTTAAAATGTCATCTTTGTAAAATACCTTGCTGAATATTTGAAAATTTAAAATTATTTTTCACTTGGTTTGTTTTTTTTCCCTTTCAATTTCAGTAATCTATGCCAGCAATTATGACAATGTTAGCAGACCATGCAGCACGGCAGCTGCTGGATTTCAACCAGAAGTTGGATATAAATCTGTTGGATAATGTGGTGAACTGCCTGTATCATGGAGAAGGAGCCCAGGTAGAGTACATGATTAGAAATTAGATATCCATTAAGGGATTTAAGTATACTCAAATCTGCAAAGGAAGAAACAAGTTGTTCTCTTTAAGAGTGACCTTATAGCTTGACTTGTAATAAAAGAGACCTGAGGAAGTAGGAATATTGCAGTAATAATATACAGCTTACACCAGTTTGTTTATGACAGTTCAAACTTAAAATGGCACTGAAAAATGTGACTTACGACAGTTTTTCAGTTATGACCTTTGCAGCATCCCCATGATCATGTGTTCAAAATTCAGATGCTTGACAATTGGTTCATATTTATGACCATTGCTGTGTCCCAAGGTCATGTGATCATTTAACAACCTGTGGGGCTAAGTTATCAACTGCAGTGATTCACTTAATAACTGGCAAGAAAGGTCGGGCAAAACTCACTTAAATGTTTCACTTAACAACAAATTGGGGCTCAAATGTGGTTTAAGTTGAGGACTACCTGTACTATAATAATAGACTCATAGAACACTTTAGAGAGAGATTTTGTTAATATAATCCGCTGATGCCCAACTTCAGTACAGATTGCATCGCAGTACTTGAACTGGAAGGCCAATAGGTTACCGTATTTTTCAGAGTATAAGACGCACCTTAGTTTTGGGGGAGGAAAATAAGAAAAAAAGCTGATTGGAGGGTAAATCCACCTCCCAGAATACCCCCAATCAGCTGTTCTCAGAGGTGAATTTTAGCAACAGGGTCCTTGGTTGTGAGCTCTGTGCCTTGCCTTTTTTTGCTTTTTTTTTCTGCCTCTGAAACTTCTGAAACTCTGCTTCAGAAAAAAAGCCCTTGAAGCTCTGTTTCTGAGGCTTTTTTTCTGAAGCTCTGTTTGGAGGCTTTTTTCTGAGGCTTTGTTTTAGCCTCTGAAACCTCCATTTGAGAAGCTGGGTGGGGCTACATTCGGAGTATAAGACGCGCCCAGATTTCATCCTCTTTGAGGGAAAATGTGAGTCTTATATTCCAAAAAATTGTTGATCATTCTTTTAGCATTATTGTTTGTGATCCAGTAGTGAATGAGACATGTTCCTGCTCACTCACCTGGGAAGAATTTGATTCTGTAACTCCTGAGAAAATAGACATGAATTTTGGTTAGTTAACCTGACCACCTGTTAGATTTTTGTCCTTTGTTAGTGAAGGCCTCCTAGGAAGGGGTGGTTAGGTCTCTCTGGTGGTTAGGTCTCTCTTCCTCTCTGAGGGAAGTCTTGGAGGAGGTAATGATCCCTCTAATGAAATCATCACTGGACCCAGTAGTCCTGAATGCCCAATTTCCAACCTTCCCTTTTGGATGAAAGTTGGCTGTGGTCCTGGAGGAAATGGATTATCTGGCCTTTCTATAATTAAGTTTCATACAAGACATAGAATTGAGATGGCATTGGTCATACTTGTTGATAAGCTCTGGCATGGCTTGAAAAAGAATGGTGCAACCATCTTAGCTGTCTTGGGTCTCTCAGCTGTCTTAGATACAATCGATCATGATATTTTGAAACCAACTAATAAGATTAAGTGTTGGAGGCACTGTATTGTGGAGGTTCTCCTTTCTGTTTGGCTTGACAGGTGGGAAGAAATTAAGTCCACAGTTCTCAATCTACAGGGTATTCTGGATTCAACATCTATATAAGACCACTGGGTGAGGGTATCAGTTATCACAGTGTCTGGCATCATCAGTATCGATGATGCTCAATTGTATATCTTGATCCCTGGCTGACTGCATAAGGCTTTCAAGATTTTGTCAGTTCCTAGACACAGTGGAGATCTAGATGAGAAGGAACACACTTGAAACCAACCCTAGCAGGACCAAGGTGTTATAGGTACCCGACCCTCAAAGATCCAGGGATTTTCCATTTCTTTTTCTGAATGGGATTGCAGTTCCCCAGATGGAACAGATAGGAAGTTCAGGAAGCTGGATTTTCAGCTTCTGCTTGAAATGCAGGGGGCAGCTGTTGATAGGAAAGCCTTCGTACAAATCTGTCTTTGTGTGCCAATTATACCTTTTACTTCTTACAATCACTTAGGTCTTGGTTACTTCTCAAGTGCACATTGCTATGCACTTTATTTGGGACTGCTCTTGGAAATTAGTTGAAGCTTCCACTGTTCCAGAGTGGTGGTACAAACAAATGCCACAGTATACCCATGTAACACCTCTGTTTTGTGAGTGTACTACTTTCCATTAGTTTTCTGGATGCAATTCAAAATGCTGGTTCTGAGGGCCCTTTATGTATAAAGCCTAGCTATTTGAAGAATCATCTCTCTCTCATTGTATAAGCTCAGGCAGTCACATGCTTAGGGTACCATTCATTAAGTATCTGATGTACCCAGACAGCATTTCTTCATTGCACTATATGCCCTTTGGAACAGTATCCACCTGGAAAGTTGAATATCCCCAATTCTACTTTAAATAGGCCTTGAAGGTCTGGCTTTTTTTTTTTTTCAATCTTGGGCTAGGATGGGCAATGGCCTATCTTTGTGATTGTTACATCTGTTCCATCAGGATGACCATTTTCCTTTTCTGTTGTTGTTTCTTTGGTTTTTAATTTGCATGCTGCCCAGAGCCAAGCAAAACACATACATTTGCTAATTGATTATTTGGCACCATTTTTCATGTTCAGGACTAAGGATTTTTTTTTCTCAATTAACATTCTTTCTTTGATATTTATGAAAGTGAATAGGAATGGAGGAATTAATATTTAAAAATTCATTTTGCATTGTTCAAGTTGTAGAATAATATCCAGTGTGTTAGAATTTATAAGTCCAAGAGACAATCAAAGCTTTTATATTTTGTATTTGGGACCTCTGATTCTAGATATTAGGCTCTAAAGCTGGATGCTGCAAAACTGTACTTTGCTACTTACCTGCATTCACATTGTAGGTTCATAGTTTGAATCTTGAGAGCATCCTGTTACATATCTATCTCACAACGTGTGTTGTGAATAGATATTCACAGTTTTGCTTTTCAAGTTACAGTCTGAACTATAGAGATGTTTCTTTGTCAAGGGTGTTTTCAGAAGTTTATTTTTTTCAGAACTTTAATAAAGCGGTATATGTGATCAAATACTAGTTTCCCCATTTATAAGAAAACACTGGTCTCCTGATGCAACTTTTTTGCTAACTAGAGCACTGTAGAATGCATTAACTTCTATCTTAAAATCTGATTTTGGAACTTAATGACTATTCCTTGTGTCTTGGCTATTTGAAATCTAGGTAACACTATTCTGAAATTACTTATTGGTATTAATTATTTGTGTCTTAACTTTTTAGCAAAGGATGGCACAGGAAGTCTTGACTCACTTAAAGGAACACCCTGATGCATGGACAAGAGTTGATACTATTTTGGAATTCTCTCAGAATATGAACACCAAAGTAAGTACATGATTTTTAATTGAGTTCTTTCTTTCTTCCATTCAGACTTTGAGGAAGGTATCTCAATTTTTAGATTTAGTGTTTGTTTAAATTTTTTTTGCTTGTTCCTGCAAATCTCTTTTAACTTAACCCTATACTATCACATGGTATTTCCATGAGGTTATTGGTTACTTTTTCTTGTAAAAGGCTTGAGAATTTGAGTCACATGGGATTGGTGTTAAAATTATGGTTTGAATATGAACAGATTTGAGTGTAATAACATTTTATAGCTGTATCATGTTAAGATTGTGTTTGGCTTTCATTTATATTAATGAAAGCCATATGCACATAACTGAGGGCAAGTATGTTCCTCGGGGGTTTTTTTTTTACATTGGTATTACTCCATGTAGTTTAAAACAGGCTAGGCACCCCAGATACTTTCTTCTGTTAAATACAATTTATACTTACTTGTAATACAGTTAAGCCATATCATCAGAATAGTGGCTGGCTGTAGTGGACATTTCTCAGCCTTCTGCAGTTGTTTTTGATCTAGAAAATTTAGAGGTTTAAATATAAATTGTCAAACATGTTAAAGTGGTTGTCATATAGCTGAAGAAACATGTGCATGGCCATGTTCTTTGCGTGCACACACACATACTTTGCTATACCTTGTTCTAGATAATGTACAGCCATGCTCCAAATAGTTTCTACAGAATTTGGATGATATTTATCAAAGTCTTATTTTTTAAAAAAAGGCTTCATAAATTTTAGGACAAGGTTAAGAACTTCCTCAAAGTACTAAATTTAAGTAACCATGTTTGCCTGTTTGCTTGCCTGGTAAACTTTGCTTTTTATACTCACAGACATTACTAATGTTTAAGTTGATTTATCAACAGTATTTTTTAAAACACAAATTTGTCTTGTGAAAAATGAGATGATTAGAGGAACAGAAAGAAAGCAACAGGTAAAGAATTCTTCAATTTACATAAATTGCAAATGATTTGGTGCTAAATTTATGCACTATGACATTTGGCTTTTATGCAGTCATTTTTTTTTCTTAAAGCTGTTAACACTACCTGATATTAATCATAATGTTCCATTATGTTGATTGCTTGTAATAGGAAGAAAAGGGGTGTCTTCCTGTGCAACTGACACAGCTAGGCTTTGACGGCAGGCCTCCACAAGGTCTACCCTTTTGATTCCCTTTAACTGAATTCTGTTCATCAATTGCTTTTTTTCCTTGTTTTGGTTTCTTGGGTGGTGGGAGGGAATGGGTTGGTACATTGAATAAGTGACCCATAAAAATTTCTGCCATGGGGATCATGATACATTATTTTGTCAATCAGCTATTTCTGTCCCATCTTTTGTAATTACGTTTTATCATTTATTTTGAAAATGTTTTTGAGACCTGGAGAAACATACAGTAGAGTATGTTTTACAGCTAGCAATTTTATATGTATAAATTTTTGTAGTTAGTCCTGAAAACTTTTTAAAGCGATTGTAGGCTTTGGGGTTTTTTTTATTAAAAAAAAAACATAGTTCTGTTAATTTTTAGAACTAAGTGCAAAAACTTGCATAACAAAAGTAAAGAAAAAAATGCTTGCCTATCTGCTTGCCCTGCTTTGCATACATGTAACTAATTATGCATTTGTGAAAGAGACCAGTACCATCATCCAGGCTACATGAAAATATAGTGTTATGGGCTTTTCTGAATAATTTGAACTAAAGTTGCATTAATCATGTGAGCCGGGAAAGGGCATATAATGTAATTTTCTTGTAAACAAGTCCTTAGTGTTAGAGTGATCAGTTGTAGATGCTTTGAGAGGATGCCTTGGCTAAGTACCCATGCTTTATATGCATAAGTACTCATAACTGCTAAACAGCTTCCATGGAATGGAGTAGTGTGATAAAGCCTTATACCTGTGCACTCTTATTGCCCCAGATGATTGGGTGAAATTTTGGGAAACAGAAGTCTATTCATGAGATATTCTAAGCATCTTTCTGTATCGGTAAGAAGAAAGCAATACTTCCTGCCATTCTGTGTCTCTAGGATCTTGCTGCAGGATGGCAGTGAGGTGGCTATACTTTTAAGCTGTAAAAACTGTTCAGCTTTTTGTGTATCCCTGTGGGAGTCAATATTTGAAAACTTGTTTCTGAAACTCCTAGATCTGTAACCAGCTACCCTGATGGGTATCCTCTCCGGAGACAGAAATTATTGTTGGAAACCAGTTAGTCTTAAGAGAAGTGGAACTAATATTAAAACAAGAAAGATACTTGCACTGGTATCTACTGTACAATTTTGATTAGAGGGAATCATCGTAACAGGTGAAGTCTTGTCATGACACTCTGTTGTTCATGTCTGGTGCTTTGGCTGCTCTGGATGCTGTTATTTCATGAATGCCAGCACTGTTCTATAGAAATGTTTGTTCATTTAAGATTTAGGCTGCAGTACAAAGAAGTTGCATGCATTGTGGAATAGGAAGAAGAAATAAGAGACTTGCAAATTGCTAGAGATTTGCTTGCTGTTTCTTTGGCATCAGTTCTGATTGCCAAGAAAGCAACCTGCTGTTCAGTTTTAGATGTAGTTATGTTTTTTCTTTCTTTTTTCTAAACTAAGAGGCCTGCTAAAGAAACAGCAAGCAACAGTCCACTGCTATAGATAATGTGTTGCCCCAACATTCATAGATAACTATAGTAGTTTAGATTATCGTTATAAATTTAAAGTGTTTACTACCTTCTGCACTGGAAGTAGAGCTTCTTAGTTCTGAAAGAGATTAAACAATAAACTTTGAGGGTGGAAGTGCAGGAAAAGCTAAAACAAGTCTCAAAAACTTTTGCAGGAAACACAGTGTAGTTTGGGACAGTCTACATTGTGCTATTCATTTAAAATGATCTTACATGATACCTCTGGCTGAAATTAAAATTACCCTATTCTGTATAGACACTAACAGTATTGAAGAACCTTTATTCTTGGTCAAATCTTGACCAGCCATCTTGTTACTGAAGCCTAATTTTGCCTTTCAGGTATTGCCTCCCATCTTCTCACTATCAGCAACTCTTTGACCCCTTTTCCTCCTCTCCTGTGCTATTTCTTTAAATATATTTCTATTTCTATGCAAGTTATAATAGAGGTCATATTGAATATTTTTATGCTGAGATAAAAGGAATAAAATGGGTTGAAGAATTTTCATTCCTTACAAATGCATTGCTTTCAAAACATGTGTTGGCAGGCTTACCTGGAAGGTAAAACAACCTCAAGGTATATATGGAAATGGTGAACTTTTGACTGAATACAAAAGTTAATATTGAAACTATAGATATGGCTGTTATAGGGGAGAGATTATTATACCTTGAAATAAACTTGAATTGTCTTGCTGTTCTTTAAGAAACACACCAATTAATTCTTAGGAAGCACATTTTCCTGAAGGTGTTATTGGATTTAATGTTAAGCCCTAGTCTTAACAATTCAAATGACAGAAAGCCCATAAACATCCAAGTTGCTAAACTTGGCTGTATATTTGGAAGCTATAAACAGTCATTTGGGCCATGATTTTTGTTGACTGCTTATTTTCTCCCCTAAAGATAATTAATTTGGCTTCCCAAAACATTTTTTATTTGCTCCCCTCTGGTGTGATCATGACCAAACAGCAGGGCTTTAGACTAGCAAAGGAAAAATGAGGAAAATGCATGGGAAAATCTAGTAAATGGGTGATAGATTTGTTTTTGATCAACATAATCTTAATAAAGTGTGAATGATGTCAGCTCAAATGAGAATCCTGAAAGTTGTTGTTAACTCCAGTACATTCACATATTTCACTTCTCCAATTTTCAGTATTATGGCCTGCAGATCTTGGAAAATGTGATAAAAACAAGGTGGAAGATCCTTCCAAGAAACCAATGTGAAGGTAGAGACTTTTTCTGATTGATTGGTAACATAGTTCTTTAAAATGTCGATCTCATGTGGCTCTTTTTTTTCTAATCATTGTATAGTCTTTTCTAGTCTTGTATGATCTGTGGTATCTAACTAGCTACTCTCAATGCATTAGGTGACAGGAATCTTACCATAATCATGCCAGATTAATAATGTTAATTGGAATAAAGCAGTTACTTATAAAGTTTGTTTCTGAGTTCCAATTTGTCTAAAAAACATAAGAGTTCAAATGAGTATTGTGTGAATATTCATACCTGTTACTCCCTCATTAGCTAGTTGCCATTTCTATTTGTGGTAAGCAAGCTCCAAGTCTACTTGTAAAGCGTGTGTAGTAAATGGTAATGATTGATTTCATTCTTCTTTTCTTCTTCACCTGGCGTCAGTGGAACACTTGTTTACATCATATCATCCTATGTTAAGACAACTGTTTAGCACTGACAAATTAATTTGTAAAAGAAATGTCAAGAATAGTTGCTTTAGAAATTACTGGTGTGCAAAAAAAAGTCTTGATTAAAACTGAGCCACATATTTTCCAGTGCTTTGGAGACATAAGTTAGCAATCCCTCCAAAACAGCTACGTTGTTTTGTTAAGCCACCATATCCCAGTGTTACCCTTTAGGTTATGGGAAAAGTAGAGTTGATATTTGCAGAATATTTGTTAAGGGGTTCTTGTTAAGCAGGAGGTTCCTATATTGGCTGATTATATTAAATGAGCTATCAGTGCTATACAAAAAAACCTGCTTGCTATCTTGCATATAATATCAATTTTTGGCATTTAGTTTGGCTTCTTAATTGAAGTTAGAGTAGAAGGACTGGGGCTGATATAAATATCTACATTACAGTATTATACTAGTTCCAGCAAGCTAGTAGAAGTTCTGAGATACCAGAATGAACACTGATTAGCTAATGTCCTTACATGAAAACTTAATTCAACTGCTACACTAAATAGAAAATTGAGTTTATAGTATAGACCAGGGCTGTCAAACTCCCAGCCCACGGGCTGGATGCATCATGTGCTGGCCACGTCCACACCCGGTTTAGTGAAGGGGGGGCGTCCCGATACATCACGTGATGACGCAAGTTTGAAACCCCTGGTACAGACTAAGACAAGACGTGCTGTAAACTGGAAGTGGGCTTTTTGAAACTATTTGTACGTGTTGTTCATTTACCTATGTAAATCCTTCATATGAACATAATTATTACTGAAGTGATAAATAGAAGATAGAGGACCAGTTTGGTCTGGTGGTTCTAGATACCAAGAAACTGAAAATTCTGGGTTCGGCTTAGGCATGAAAGATAGCTGAATGACTTTGAAGGAAGGAATGCTAGATATGTTCACTGCCTTGAATTATTTATAAAAATAAAAAAGGCAGGATGAAAACATTTTATGTTTAGAAGAAGAATGAAGACACTTGTATATAATATAGATTATACATACTTTTTAATGCGGAGAATATCCAGCAGATGAAAGTTCGTTGTTCTGTTTGGGGACAATAAATATACCTATAATTTGTATGTTCCTAGTGTGTCCAATACTAACATCACCTTCATTTAATTTAGAACTTTTAGATACATTTAAATATTTTCAAATTATATCTATTTAGCACTTGGGAAGAACTTAAACAAATGCTAAAATTTTGCACCTTGTCAGAAAAATATGGGAATATTCAAAATGAAGTCTGCTGGTCAGTTAGTCATTTTTCTGTAGGCTTGCAATTAGTATGGCTAAGGTTTGGTCAACTAAAACTACTTATCGAAAGTCCTTGTATTTTACAGAAGGAATGATAAGCCAGTCTTTACATGTAGGAAGTGTGGTTTGGAAAGTTTCCTCTCTGAAACCTGCAGAAGTTGTAGTTGATAGAGATTATATTGAAGTACAACCAGTTGAATAAATATATCAAACCACTAGATTCCAGTGCACAACTTTAGAAGATTATATTGCCGGGATTTGAAGTGAGGGTTAAATCACTAGAGGTATTAGGATTGCTGGGAGTTCAGTCTGCATGTTCTATTATGTTTGCATTTTATTTAACAGATTGCTAAAAGATTGCTTTTAAATATCTGGTGGTAGTCCAAGGGAAATGACAGGTAAAAAGCATTAATTTTAAATTGATTGTGGACCACACCTCTCCCAACCATGTTTGTAAGAGGAAGGATATGGGCATTGATTATATGACCATCATGTGACTTATGATTATGAGAGACCTCTACAGTCTAAACAGCAAAAAGTGCTTGGTAGGAAGGAGATTTTGAGCTTTATAGGTGAGTTGGAAATATTTCAGGTGAATTAGAGACAGCGAAAGGAGATATGGGTTTTAGGAGCCACTATCTCCTATGTCATGTTTGTGTGAGTGTTGTTGCAGGACTTTATTATGACCTCTATATAATAGAGTCGCCTCTAAAGGAGATGGGCAACACACAAAGCTAAGAAATAAGTAATAAATATAATAGCACAGAATTACATTTTCAGTATTTCTTTGCTGTCATAATAGTGCGTTGCACAGCGTTTTTCAGGTTTGTTCCTCTGCTTGTTTCTATGGCCAACACACTTGAATCTGTGTTGGGTTTTGTTTCAGTGAAATGCAGGCTATCCAGAAAAGTTTGAGTTTGCTTTGTTAAACTGGCAAATTCCAACTGGTTTAATTAAACTTTCAGGGTATAACTGTAAATAATGGATTTTTTTTATTTGTACAAACAGCTGGTTGTTATATCTGCCATTAGCAAGTCTCATTCAAATAGTCTCTTTAGCATTATAAATATAATAGTAATTTATTAAACTTGTATGCTGCCCAATTCCCAATGACTCAAGATGGCTCACAACAGCCAAGAAATTACAATAAAATCAATAAAAGATGGCAAGAGTGACAGATCCAATGGAATAAAGCAGGGAGTTTCATTCTCCTCCAAAGGCCTAGGTGAAGAGCCAGGGCGTCACCGCTCTGTTGAATAACTGTGAGGGCAATTCGGGTTTTGGGGGAACCTCACTCCAGAGGACAGGCACTGTTACAGAGATGTGTTTCCAAACTCCTTTGACAAAGGACGCCAGAGCATGCAAACCTTGCATGCTTGTAGTGGTTGGGTGGATACTATGATTATATGGTTCTTTTATATTTGTTATACAACATTATTGTCCATTGCGTGACAATTTTCGTTTGGTAAAAATTTACCATGTTTCCCTGAGTTTTCTATATTAACAGTCTAAAACTAGGGCTATACAGATTCAAAGGTAAAAAACTGATTTGGAGTGCATGAGTGTGAGCACATAACGTCTTTCTGCAGCTCCTTAAACCAAATGCATTTTACATGTGTGATATAATCCCAAGAAAATACATGCTTCATATAATCATCATCATCATTATTATTATTATTATTATTATTATTATTTATATACCGCCCTTCTCCCGAAGGACTCAGGGCGGTGTACAGCCAAAATTAAAACACAAGGATACAAAAGTTAAAAATAATTTAAGAACCCGAATTAAACAAAGTGGCTCAAAATTAAAACCAAATTAAGACCAAATTTAAAATCCCCAAATTTAAAATCCAATAAACCCATCAATTAAAATCTCAATCAGGCCAGCCCAGCTTGCTGAAATAAGAAGGTCTTGAGAGCACGATGGAAATTATGCAGGTCCGGAATCCTTCGGACCTCTGGGAGCAGCTCGTTCCAGAGGGCAGGTGCCCCCACAGAGAAGGCCCTCCCCCTGGGGATCACCAGTCGACACTGTCTGACTG
>JANHZT010000856.1:36688-48219 GCA_032468215.1 Stegonotus admiraltiensis
CCCCCTGGGGGTCGCCAGTCGACATTGTTTGACCGACGGCACCCTGAGGAGTCCCTCTCTGTGGGAGCGTACTGGTCTGTGGGAGGCTATCGGTGGCAGAAGACGATCCCGTAAGTACCCAGGCCCTATGCCATGGAGCGCTATAAAGGTGGTAACCAATGAAGACCACCAGGAGCCAGTGCAGCTCGCGCAGGAGGGGTGTTAGATGGGAGCGCCATGTCGCTCCCATAACTACCCGCACGGCCGTATTCTGGACCAGCTGGAACCTCCGGGTGCTCCCCAAGGGGAGCCCCATATAGAAAGCATTACAGTAGTCCAGGCGGGAGGTGACGAGGGCATGAGTGACCATGCGTAAGGCGTCCCGATCCAGAAAGGGATGCAACTGGCATACCAGGCGAACCTGATAAAAAGCCCCCCCTGGCCACGGCCATCATGTGCTCTTCTAAAGACAGCCGCAAATCCAGGAGGACGCCCAAGTTGCAAGCCCTCTCCATGGGGGCCAGCAACTCGCCCCCAATAGTCAGTGATGGCACCAACTGACTATATTGGGACGCCGGAAGCCACAGCCACTACTCAGTCTTGGACGGGTTGAGCCTGAGCCTGTTCCTCCTCATCCAGATCGGCAGGGCTTCCAGGCACTGGGACATCACATCAAGGGCATCGTTGGGGTGGTCCGGGGTGGAGATGTACAGCTGAGTATCATCAGCGTACAGATGACACTTCACCCCGAACCACGGATACATCAACCGTCTCACTATCTGCCCTTTAACTCCTAATTTCTTACAATAACATCAATTATCTTATTTCTCCATTTGCTAAATATATTTTTCAAAATTGCACACTTTTCAACTATACACAATATATGTCACCATGTTCAATTCTTACATTAAAACCCTTTACTTAGTTGACTATCCACATCTTAACTTAATCTCTCATTAATACATAATACATAAACAGTATCACTATCTGCCCTTAATTCCTAATCTCTTACAATAACCAGTTAATTATCTTATTTCTTCATTTACAGCATATATTTTTGAAAATCCCCACCCCAATTTTTAACGTTTCAATTTTGTCTCTTAATTTAACTTATCTTTATAATTAAACCCAATTACCATTTCATATTTCATCTGCTATTCTGTTTTACTATAAGCAATATACATCGTCATATTACTTCTTACATTAAAATCCTTTAATTGACCTTCCACAATTAATACTGTTCCCTTAAATCTACTAATATATATCTTATTTCCCTTCCTCGTTTCCACTATTCTTCCCCTCTTTAACCATTTTCTCTTGGTCTCTCCAAAATTCCACTTCTTAGTAATTTCCTCCTTTTATCCCATTCTTTTAACTTCTTTTTCTTTTCTTTTTATATTTATTATATCTTTTCTCCTGAATCCTTTTTCTCACTTTTAAATATATTACTCAAATAATTCTCCCCAAGTTTTCTCCTAGTCTTTCTCCACTATTTCCCACTTTACCCTTTGATTGATTCCTTTTGGGGGAATATTCCCCCCATCCACTCTTTTTTTGCCACTGTTAATCCCAGTGAAATCATCTGACTGCTTTTTGCTTTCAATTCCTTTTCTTTCAATATTATTTTCTTGCTTCTCATTTATACTCTCTTTTTCCAGCTTTGTATGTTCCAGCAAAATTTCTAACTTTTTACTGCCCTTTAGTATTTGTATTTGGGGGAAGGGGAAAAAAGAGATGAAATAACAAGACACAGTGAAAAATGATGACTTTATAATATATAAAAGGGATGATTGTGGAAAAAGTGATATATAAGATGTGACCCTGTTCATAAAATATGCATAATGAAAGAAAAAAATTAATAAAAGTTGTTTACAAAAAAAAAATTCTTCAGGCTTCTGGAAATCTGCCTGGGCCCCAAAAACATAACTCAACTTTGACTGTCGCTTCAGGGAAGCTCTTTAACCCATAATTTCCTCCTCAGAAATTACAAACACACACAGCAAAAGGGTAATTAGAATGCAGATTTTGGAAAGTTACAAATAGACTAGAGGTCAAGATGTATTTTAAACAAGATTTTGAAATAAATTGTAAGAATCCCTTGGGAAAATTCTTTTGCTTTGAATTCTTTAAAAATGGTAGCACGATGGTGGGACTTTGAAGGTTGGACACTAGAGGGAACCAGAAGAACTGAAGATTAATTGGAGAAGAACATATAAAGTTGATTTACTAATACAGAAAATTCTTTTAAAATTGGATGTAATGAAGGTTATTTATGAACAACGGACCCCAAAGTTAATTTTAAGAGTGTCTGCCGTTATAGACACTTTTTAAAAAATGGTATGGAAGAGGAACAAGATTTACCCAACAAGATTGAGACTGATCTAAAAATGGATTTAAAAACTGGGGGCTACAAGAATGATATGGGGGGGAAAATAGCTGGATATTCCAAAGAAACTGGCTGATGTCTTAGTAATTAAAAGGGATAGAGAAATAACAAAGAATGACATGGATAACTTTACTATATTGGATATATAAAAGATATTTGTTGAAATTATGAAGAAATTTAATGCAAAAAGATAAAGTAAAATAAATGTAAATCATGTTCTAAGACATTTTTGAAGCAAGGTATTGAAAATCAAGATAGTTAAAAGTAAAAGGAAATTTAAAGTTAGGTTATTTGATCAAGATTAAAATAGATATGTTGTCATCGCTGATAACCTTTAATGGACTTTTGCAGATCAGAACTGAACAAGGTTTAAGGATCCGTTTATAGATAAGGGAAGAAAATAGTTTGTATTTTAAGAGAAGGTGATTATTTGCTAAAATAGTTTATACTTGTGATGAAGGGGGAAGTCATTTCTTTATATGTCTTTGATATGTGTGTGTATATATAACTTTTGTTCTTTACATATTTTATTTTATTTCTTTTCTTTTTCTTTTCTTCTAATGTTTAATAAAATTATTTTTAAAATTATAAGCATCATTCTTTGCATTTTTCCTCTTATAAGGGGAATACCCTGTTTACATTTAATATATTTTGAGAATTTAGTGTCACTTTGTGGAGGGAGACTATTTATGGGTCTCTATATTGATATGTTTGTAAGTAGCAAGTTTTTCAAAGAAATACTTATTTGTTTCTTGGATTGCTTGATGCTGTGATTGGTAAGGAAATACAATTATTGCTCTTGAGAAAGAAGGAAAGGCAAAAGTGTATGGGATAAAAAGGAAAGCTGTTGGGAAACAGAAAGCTCCAAAATACAAAATAAAACCATGGAAAAGGAAAAGAGATGGGAACTGAAGAATTGACAGCTAAGATTAGATAATCCAAAATATGATCATCTGACTACACAGGTGCCACAATTTGCCAGAGCAGCAGGGTTTGTGGCTTTCCACAGTAAGACACATGGAAAATTATGAATGATAATCTATTGTGTTATAAAAGGACACTTCTTATTAGCTGTAGTACAGATATCAGAAATGTTTGTACCAGTGCTAGATTTAGTATGGACATTGCATCTTCAAGAATAATGAGGAAAATGACAGTATTGGACAGGGAATATGAAACTATTTTGTGGACATTTTTATCTAACAGCTTGGAAAAGAATGCTGAAAAATTGATTAAAAGATCTAATAGAAATTTACTCACTCATATTGGAAGCACCAAAGATTAGCCAGGGACATCATTGTTGCCCAGGGGATGCCCAGTTGGGGGTTCCTTTTCACCTCCCCATCAATGTGCCCACTGAAGTGGTGCCTATCTATCTACTCACAGTTGCATGTTTTCAAACTGCTAGATCGGCAGGAGCTCATAGAATTTTACTGTGTTTCGGAAATAATTTAGAAAAGACATTTTCCCACCAAAACATGGCTGCATAAACTTGTGGGCAGGTTACTACATTCATACCTACACACATCCTAAAACATTGTCACAGAAAGTGTCTGGGCACTTAACTGTCCAAAAAAGAGCCAAATCCTATTATTCAAATAAATGTAATTCTAATAGCTTAAGATGGAGGATTGTTGTCCATGGGGTTGCGATTGGTCAGACATGACTTCGCAACTAAGAACAACAATAGTTTAAGAAGAGGAGAATGTGAATGCAAATAATAATAGAATAGATTTCTATTCCTGGGTTTCCTACAATTTATAAAATAGCTTACTTTATAATTGCTTAATAGTAACTGCTTTTGGAAGAAATATACTTGATGATAAATTATGCTAAAAGTTGTTGAGGGTGTATAGGTGTCCTAAGGAAATGTACCGGCACGTGAATTGATAAAATAATGTAGACACCAATTAGATTTATAAAACACATTTTAAATTATGTGTTTAACTCCATATCTGATTAGTGTGGATAGATGAGGTAGAGTCTTGAACATTGATGATACTTAACTGTACTGGAATTCAAAGTTGAGAGTCTCAGTGGAACATGTTAGATAAGTAAAGTTAGCAGGGCAACATAAAAATCTTGGGAGAGAAGATAACAGCTTCTTAAAACATTGCCATTGATCAAATTATGAATTATGCTTCCAGGTTTCCCATGCCCACTCTTCATGAATTTAATCTTTGGGGCTCTTTCAGTCATCAATTTAAGCTTCTAGTTGCTGAAGTTTCAGAAGTTCAGTGTCTCTCAAAATGCAAGATATAATTCTTCATTTTTAAAAAAATAAGATTGTTATATGTGAATCTATTTATATAAACGCAAAAACCACTCACACTGTAATCACGAATCTCCAGAACTGTAAAGCCTACAAACTTGAAATTTGCCACGTATGTTCCTCTTGGCTTCTAGGTGCTCACTAAGAAAGAATTTTTTGAAATGACCATCAGAGCATTAGTATTTCCTATATTTTGATTAATACGCTCTGATGCTAAGGAGTTCTACTCCCCCTCCCCGCCTGAAAAGAAATCTGTTCCAAATGCAAAACACAAGCAGAGGAGATGAGTTTCACTTTCAGTTTTACTTTCACAGTAGAAAGCAGCTTTAATACAGAACACTTGAGCTAAGCCATGGCCAGGCTCTTTCCTGTCTACTTGCTCACACAGCAAATACTGTTTCACTTTTGAAACGGCCCTCTGATGCTAAGGAGTTCTACTCCCCCTCCCCACCTGAAAAGAAATCTGTTCCAAATACAGTGTTCTGTGGGGCAAGGCTGAGGGAGAGAAGCGGAGAGGAGAGGCCAATCATAACTACTCATTAATTTTCAAGCTGTAAGTGTCGATTTATCAAGCCCAATCACATAGTTTCGTAGCAAAGCACGGGTATCCAGCTAGTGCATGTATGTAAGATAGATGCAACCTAATTGGCAACTGATAGTTTACTGTTTCTTTATGTAGCTGTTGTTTACTATTAAATCATTATTGTTTACTGTCTACAGGTATCAAAAAGTATGTTGTTGGCTTAATTATCAAGACCTCCTCTGATCCATCGTGTGTTGAAGTGAGTAAAAGTTCCTTGGCGATAAGAAGATGGTCCTTGTAAATTAAATAGGATATGTCTTAATTTCTTTATTTTTCTCTCTTATCCTCTCCCTTCTCCCTCATTCAGAAAGAGAAAGTATACATTGGGAAATTGAACATGATTCTTGTTCAGGTGAGTCGAATTTCTGGTCTTTATATATTATTTAAGTCTGGAGTAATAATTGTTCACTATATTTACTTTTCATGTTTTGCAGATACTAAAACAAGAATGGCCAAAACATTGGCCAACATTCATCAGTGATATTGTTGGGGCCAGCAGAACAAGTGAAAGCCTTTGCCAGAACAACATGGTTATCTTGAAGCTATTGAGTGAAGAAGTTTTTGATTTTTCCAGTGGACAGATAACTCAAGTGAAAGCCAAACATTTAAAGGACAGGCAAGTGATTAATATAAGGAGTATACCAGAAATGAATTCCGAATTGTAATGAAAAACAAATCAAATTTTCCACCTAATGTCAAGAGCCTTGAACATAAGAAAGTGGTATCAGTTAAGATACATTTTGTTGAATTGTGTTCCTTGATACCAAGAAGCCATTACTTTCCATTTCCTCTGTCATAGACAAAAGTAGTTTTTCTGTCTCTTACCTTCCTGTGCCAAAGAAGATACATGCCAGACAACTCCATAGTATCATAGTGGTAAATGAAACTGCCTAATACTAAACCTGATTATTTTCTCTTGCTACTAGCATGTGCAATGAATTCTCACAGATATTTCAGCTATGTCAATTTGTGATGGTAAGTTTTATAATATAATTGTTTATAAGATACCACTTCACAATATAGGTGGATTTGCTCACATACCATTTTATTAACAGGAGAACTCTCAAAATGCTCCTCTTGTTCATGCGACATTGGAAACCTTACTTCGATTTCTCAACTGGATTCCACTGGGCTATATTTTTGAGACCAAATTGATCAGTACATTAATATACAAAGTGAGTACTTGCTATGTGTAGACTAATTTACTGAGAGCAAAAATTAGATCTTGGGTTTGCCTAATAAGACATTGCAGCTTATGTTGTTTTTTTCTTCTTTTATAGTTTTTAAATGTTCCTATGTTCCGAAATGTTTCTTTGAAGTGCTTGACTGAAATTGCTGGTGTCAGTGTGAGTCAGTATGAGGAACAATTTGTCACACTCTTTACTTTAACCATGATGCAGTTGAAACAGGTAACTTTCACATTCAACTATTGATCTTTTATATTTGCCTGTTAAATAAGTAGCAGGTTTCCTTATATATGTGCTGCTCACATTGAATAAGCTGCTCTTGGCTTGTTTAAAAACATTTCCCCTACAGAAGCCTTTTTTTTTAATCCTAATCCAGCAAAGGCTTTAATACACAATTACACATTAATAACTACAAAACGTCAAGTGCATGGTAATATATACTTTTTTAGATTAACAGCTGGAGATTTCCAGTTTCTTACGGATACACATAACTTGTTATGTTGAACTAATTTCTAATCATTGTCTTTGTCTTGAATATATAAGGATTTTATAAGGGCTGTATTTAGACTCTTATCTTGAAAGGAGATAATAATTAGCTTTGGGCTGCACTTTGATGTAAGACCTTTTGGCCGTAAAATACTTCAGAGTGTAACTCCTAATTGAATTTATATGCTGCCCAGAATCATTTCTTATGAATGGATAGCTATATACATTTGATTAATAAAAATTTATAAGCGGTTAAGTTCCTTTGCCATTCAGAAAAGTTAGGACTGTCATTCAAAAAATTTTATGAATTTATTTTTCTATTCACCTACCATTTAGAACTACTTTATTCACCTTAACTTTATTCACTTATTATTGCTATTACTACTATCTACTACTACTAGAAAATACCTTATAGCCATTTCTAACCACAGATAGCTTATTAAGTGCGGTCCCTGCTCACAATCTGCTGAAATTCTGTCATTGGAAAATCTTACCTCTGACTTACCTAGCATCTGGTCCACTTAGAAGTTCTCCTGGTCTCAAAGATTGATGTAGCCATTCAGGAAATTTTACAGAGTGTCCCAGACTGCATGCTTGGATAGAAGAGACACAAATATTCAAGAGCGTTAAGTCATTTTAGTTAAATAATCAGAAATGTATTTGTGTTGATGCACAGAGTTATTTTATTGATTGAGTTTGCTTGTGTGTCATTCACTCCCGAAGGTTTTTGGTAACTAACTTTGACAGTTTATAAATATATAAAATAGCAATCATATTTATATAAAAAATGTAAACACCATGTGCCTGTGAACCCCAGCTGCAATTAGAATACCCTTCTCCCATGAAAGTAGAAAGGATTTTATTAAAATCTAAGCGGGATAGAGTCAATTGAATCTCTTGACAGGAAGGAGTTAAAAGGAGCACAGGGGTACTGAAGGCTGCTGATAGGTCCAAAGTTGTCCAAAACAGTCAGATTAAGCAAAAGCTTCCTGATCAGAGGTGTCAGCAGCACTGCTTATTTAAAGAAGCATTGCTTACTGACTGGATACAATCTCCTGCCAATTCATGGGAGGCCTTAACCAACCGTGAAGATCCCATCTACTGCCTTGGGACTCAACCAACATAAAATAATTCCACTTCATAAGACAAGACCCCAGTCATCTCTATGGGTGCTGTCCAGCTGGAATCCAGTTCTTCCTCATGTTTATGAGTGGTTTTGTCCACCAAATGCTGCAAAAATTCTTCACAGTGTTTCTTCAAATGGTCTCAATGAATATTCTTCTATTGAAGTGATGGAGTCGCCTTAAAAAGGCCAAAGGGTAGCATTAAGCCAGTGCCATAACTGTAGCAAAATGCTTTCTTCCTGCTGCTTGAATGACTTTTATACATACACCAATGTAAGCTCATGCTTGCACAGATCAGACTGAAGATGGATCTTCCTCCTGGGACATTCAATGCATTTCTACTACTCAATTTTCCTAAACTGCTCAGTAACTAGTGAGCTGCAATGAATGTGCGAACAAGAGATGTGTTCTGCCCCAGCTATGGACCCCAAAGAACACAGCACACACAAAGTCCGTACAAACCTTGGTTTACTAATTAAGGACTACTAATGAGCTTTCTTAGTGGTTGTTCGAACACAAGTACAATTTAAATCAGTCTTTTCTGAACAAGGGCTGTTAATTTAACTTCATTAACAGCCAACAAGAATTCAAAGAATAATAACTCAGTTCTGAGGCACAGTATTTCAGATTACCATAATCTTACTCTGGTTGGCAGAATGCCCAAAAGCAATTTGCAGGAAAACTGATAAGAGAAAAATAAGAGCCGAAATCAAACATTTCTGGAATCAAGACTCGAAGGAATGTGAACGAAGTTGTTTCTTGCAAATTGCATCAGTTGTCATCCTTCCTTAAATAGGCTAGGGAAGTGGCCAATTATCCCCAAGCCTTACTCTTGAGGAGGCCTCCTGAGGAGCCACACCTGCCTCTTAACATCTCTGCGCACTCGTGCATCAAGAAGAGGCTCCTCCTCTTCTTCCTCTTCACTTATGGGAGCTTCTGGAGGTTCTGAAGGCCCTGGATGAATCTCTGCCTCTGGCACCACATCTTCTCCAGCCTCCTCATTGTCTGACTTGAGTGCTAGCTGCACAGGCTGCTGGCGCATCACCACACCAGCCTCCTCGCTGTCGGAGTCAGCTACTAGCTGCACAGGCTACTGACGGGCCACAACAAGATGCCTCTCCAGTACAATCCAATCCAACACTCTGCAGGCCCCTTTTTCCAGGAGATGACCAGAATTTCATCTGAATAGCCCACCAAACCCTTGAGAAAAGACCTGAAAAGCCACAAGATCCATAAACAGCTGTAGCAGACTGATTTAATAGGTGCTGCTCTGTTGCAGGGGGGAATCACACTACAAAATTCCATAGCATAGTGTGAGATCTCTCATGTGTCAGTGCCATGGTTGCCATAGCAGCCATGAATTCCAAAGCCATTCCAGATCTGCTGAAGAAAGATAGGTTCCCATTACTATATCTGGGAAAACTCCACAATCAAGTTAAGCAGCGACAGTAATGCATACAAGCGGCAAACCAAATTAAACTCTAGCCCAGCCAAATGTATTCCAAATATCTTTAATGTAGCGCATCTTAAGTCTCAGATTACAACTTCTCCCTACCTGCTGCTTGTCCAGGAATTGCATCTATTGCAAATGTCAAAAACCAGGTGAACAGATTTCCAACAGAGAAACCTCTTGCACTCAGGTTTCAGTAATAGAACGTACAATAAAAGGATTTCTTAATTGCCCAAAATCAGCCTTAACGCTGTATCTCTGAATAGTATACTATCTTCAGCTGAAAATACATGTGGGACTTGCAAGTGGACTGAAATTTCATTCCTCTCAAATAAATTATAACTTCAATCCAAAGAAAAGTAAATCAGAATATTTAAGCAAAGCTTTGTTACAATAAGTGTGGAAGTATTAGTTGTCATTTCTGAAGTGATATACTACCTTTGAAGTCTAGTCCTGCATATGGATGAGAACTTCCATGAGTTTCTCAGATGAAAGTTGTGTAAGAAGTATTTTATAACTCTAGGGCAGCCTTTCTTAACTGGGGTTCTATGGGAGGTTATAATTTTAAAAAATACATTTTTTGACCTTTATACCCTGCAGTACTAGTACTCAAATTTTAATGCTCTGACACTCAGTGGCAACCTACTGTTTTGCTGTTGAATAGGATAGGATAGGATAGGATAGGATAGGATAGGATAGGATAGGATAGGATAGGATAGGATAACAGTTGGAAGGGATCTTGGAGGTCTTCTAGTCCAACCCCCTGCTTAGGCAAGAAACCCTATACCTCTTCAGACAAATGGTTATCTAATTTCTTAAAAACTTACAGTGTTGGAGCATTTACAACTTCTGGAGGCAAGTTCTTCCACTGATTAATTGTTCTGTCAGGAAATTGTAATTTTTGTAAAACAGATTAGAAGTGAATTGTATATCCAAGTTTTCATATTTTCTGCAAATTTTATGTAAGGATTTACTGAAATCAGAAATTTTTTTCAAGGGTTTCTCCAAGATAAAAACGTTGAGAAAGTTTGCTCTGGGGAATAAATACAATGTAATGTCTTCATTTATTTATGTTTTATGTCATACACAAAAATAAGATTATTAGCAGGACTTAACTTTAAGTTCAAGACTATAACTACATTTTCCTTCCTTAGATGCTTCCTTTGAACACCAATATTCGACTAGCATATTCCAATGGAAAAGATGATGAACAGAATTTCATTCAGAATCTCAGCTTGTTTCTCTGTACCTTTTTAAAAGAGCATGGTCAACTTATAGAAAAACGTTTAAATCTGAGAGAGACATTAATGGAAGTAAGCTCCTTTTTATTTTTATTCACACCTATGTCAAATTGAAGATGTGAAGTTAAGTTTACTTTATTGTCATTGCACCTCATCCAACAAAATTAAATGCCATCTTCAGTGTACATTATAACTATAAAAATAAAACACAAACACACATCCTTCACATTCTATACAATTGAATTGAAAACCCGATATTGCATTAGTATTGCTCTATGCAGTAGAATTCAGTATAGTTAATGTCCTGGGAGAGAAGCTGTTTTTAGCCTATTTTTCAGCCTATCATTGTTTTTATTATCCTGTACCATCTACCAGATGGTAATAGTTCAAAACAAGGGTGCCCACACTGTCTGTGATTGTATTTGAATGATGCTGGTTTTATGTTTTGTTTTTGTTTTAAATAAAAAAAAATTCAAACAAAACAAAACAAGGGTGCCCAGGATGAGATGGATCTTTAAGAATGTTTTGAACTTAAGGCAGCAGAAACTATAAAGCTCTTCCAAAGGGGGGAGAAGGCAACCAATGATCCTCTGGGCAATGACGTTAACCCTCTGGAGTGCTGTCCTAACTGCCACTGTGCAATTGGCAAACCATACACAGATGCAGTAAGTTAAAATACTCTATGGTGCAGCAGTAGTAGGTCACCAGCAGTTTTTTATTCAGTTGTTGTTTCATGAGAAGTCTCGGGTAGTATAATCTCTGCTGGGCCCTTTTGACCAGTGCTGCAATATGAGTGCCCCAGGTCAGGTCCTCTTTTATGATA
>JANHZT010000856.1:57580-68665 GCA_032468215.1 Stegonotus admiraltiensis
CCCACTCTGGGGCCAGCCAGAGGTGGTATTTGCCGGTTCTCTGAACTACTCAAAATTTCTGCTACCAGTTCTCTAGAACATGTCAGAACCTGCTGGATTTCATCCCTGCTCTGAATGTTGATTTCTTCTAAAGAATGAAAAGGATGCGGAGCTTTTCTGTTTCACCTTTTGGAAGGGGGCAGAATAGAAAGCCGAAGATGTCTCGCCATGCACAAAGAAGTTGATGGCATGGCCAGGGACACTAAGGTTATGTCAAGGGAAGCTGCAACATAAGCTAAATAGGCAATGACTACCAAGGCAGAGAAACAAAGCAAACATAGGGATCAGGCTGAATCCAGCCCTCGAACTGTATGAATCAGAGAATGCATGATCTCCCTTTGAGAGGAGGTGCTCTGATGTAGTAACCTGAAAAATGCTTTGGTTTAAAGGCATATTTGTCATTATTCTTAATTTGGCATAATAAGATGTATTGTTGGCAAGGGATCAAAACTACCACATGCCTTTCTTCTTCTAAAAACTGTATACACATTTTGGCATCAAAAGTTGAGAATTTTATTTGAATGCTAAGTACCAAGAGAAAAATGGATTAGTCTTTAGTAAACGGGTGGGGTGAAATTGCTGGTGCCAGGGGGTTAATGGAAAGCAGTATGTCATATATATGATGTTCTCCATTTACTATCTTGGTCAGAACACCTGGGAAATGTGTTCTACATAAATTATAATTCCATCAATATGCTGAGAATCGAAACACTGGTTCTTTGAAGGGAAATGTCTGTTGTTAAAACTGGGCATCCAGTTAAGTATGCAGTTCTTCCTTAGTCTTATCATTTATATTCCAGATGCAAAAAAGTATAATATCTGCATTTAAAAAAAAAATTCTTCAGGCCTTCTGAATATAGTGATCAACTATCCATTTTCTCAATATGACATTTAAGAGACATCCCTGTGAGTTTCAAATTGTTCTTTAACTAGTTTTACAATGCTGCTTTGCCAGGAATCCAGAAACATTTTATCTTAGACTATAAACCGGAAAATTAAAAATATATTTCCTGCACCTATTTAAAATTCTTTTGGCTTGTCATTCAGTTTCAGTTGAAAAATATAATGTGCTATATACTTACCAGATAGCCATTATGTATTTATATTTTCAGTGTATGGATGTTGCTTTATCAATGGGACCCATGCATTTTTGAAACTTTGTACTGAAAATTGGCAAGAAAAGTGAACTGACTGTTTTAGCTTCATACAGCAGGAAAGAAATGATATCTGAATTCTGCTATTTCTTCATGCCTTTCAATGATTATGTATTGTCCTTGTTCCACGTGTATGGTTAGATAGACAGAGAAGGCTGACTTGCGATGAGTGGGAGAGATGAGGTATAGGAGCGAAGAATGTTATAGATACTGCAGAATATTGTGATATAGGATTCGACCAGAAGCATCATGGCGAGACAGTTGGTGAATTAGTGGGCTCTGATGAGCTCCACAAAAACCCAGACTGATGAACCGCTGCCAAGGGGTCTTCGGACCAGAACCGTCCTGTAGGGATGGGGAAGAAGGAGAGGCACCTCAGAAGACCAAAAGGGACAGGCAAGTTCCTTAAAGGTCAGAGGAAACTCTCTATGACTCGGCAGCGGGGGACGGCAGCCATTGCGACTGTCACGAAGCTGGTCAACCGGACTAAGCATTGAGCAGGAGTGATGAATGGAACAGAGTTTTTTGAAGCCAAGCGAGTGACAGCCAACCCATGGTTGAAACAACAATAAGGAAAAAAAAATAACTTTAAAACCCCTAGCGATAAAACAGCAGCTAATGAGCACAAGGGAAAGAAAAGAAGATTTTGAAGTGTAATATTAAAGGGACAAAAACCTGATGGAAAATTGACTTTTGAACAAAATTATTTGGAAATAATTTGGAATATTTTAAATAACTAGAGAAATTGCCCAAAGATTGGTTAAAGGATCGGAAATAAATAAATAGATCCTTCCCCCCCTTTCTTTTTCGAATTTCAAGAAAAACAAAAGAGAATGGACAATAAGCCCTATAACTGAAGTGTTGAATAAATAAAAGAAAAAAAAGGAAAAAAGAAGTGAGAAGAGCTGTTTAAATTCGGACTGGAGTATAAAACTGATTTGATATTTTTAAAGCTAAAAAGAAAAAGAGAAGCTAAGTAAGATTGTTAATGTAGATTGAAACAAAATGGATATTTGTTAGACAATCAGAAATTGTGGATTGCAGAGAGACACCTTCAGGAGTAAAAAGGAATATTGCAACTTGGTCTTTGTTTTGGAAAATTGTGAACTTTACAGATAACAGCCGTGAGTGCTTTTGGGGAGGGTTTCTTTGTCTGCAAGCAGCTTGACTTTGGGGGGAAAAAAGGAATACAACGGAACTTTTAAAATTGGAATAATATTAACTCAAAAAGAATAAAATGGTGCAGGAAATTAGAGAAATGATTAAATTGGTGTACTTGTCATGGAAAATGGAAATAAGAGAAATAACTACAATGTTACACGGAGGATTAAAATCTGAGGACACAAAAGCTGAGATGGAGCATATGCAAGTGGACAAGGAAATGAAGATGGAGAAGCAAGACATAGAGGCTGAAAATAAAGAAGAGAAAGACAATGTGATTAAATACAAAGAAGTAACTGAACATGTGGATAGTAGTAATAAAAAGGAGGTTTCTAGAGATTACATTGGGATTAACAATGAAAAAAATAAAGAGGATGGAAAGAGACAAATAAGGAAGAGAGGATGGAACAGAAAGAATATAAGGAACTTAAATGATTACACTGGGATTTACAGTGAAAAGATAAAAAAGAGAGAAAAAGGGTGGAAAATAACGGGAAATATAGGGCAAAATAGAAGAGTTCAGGACTTTGAAATACAAAATGATAATACTGGGATAAATAGTGGGATAAGCAGTGGTGAAACAAAAAAAGAGAAAAGAGAGGGGGAACAATGGGAAATATAGCGCAAAAGGAGAGATCAGGATTTTAAGGCACAAAAGGAAAAAAGGGGAAAGAAAAAGGGAAAAATAAAAAGGAAAAGGGAAAAAAGGAAAGAAATTAAAGACGAATATGATGTATAGGACTAGAATTGAAATATGAATTGTAGTAAGAAATAATGTTAAATCATATGATGGTGAAAATGAATTGAAAAATAATTAGAATAATAATTGAAATGTTTTTAATGGTTTACGGTGGTGTGTGTACAAACCATTAAGTGATGATTTGGAATAATACAGGGGGAAAGCTATAATAGAATATTTTTAAATTCAACTAAGTTTTTTTTCCTTCTGGTTCATATATAAATGAAAAAGATATCTATATAATCAATTGATTTATATTAAAATGTTGGATTATATTAGTTAAGGAAATGTATGTTAAAAATAAGTGGGTCTATTATTAATATAAGAATTAAATAACTGTAACACCACATAATTAATTAATTTGATGATGATATAAAAATTAGATGATAATGGGAAGGGGTTTAATATAGAATAGAAGGGAAAATGGAATTTGGTCAAAATTAGAGATGAAAATGAAGGGTAATATTGGTACAAAATAGATGAAAATAAATGTTATGGCAAAAAAGGAGGTATAGAAATTGTAATTTTAGTTGAAAGGACTAAAAATTGTTTAAATTTGTTAACCGGCCGAATACTCTGTTCAGCAAAAATACATTGTATGTTTGTGTAAAAAAAACTTTATAAAAAAAAAGACAATTTTGCAAACACTACATTGAACTTCTAATAAGGCTTAAATCCTGAAAAGGTGGTGTTTTCATGGAAGTCAAACACCAGCATTACAACTTCACTGGCAAACAGCATTTCAAGCCTTCAAGTCCAAATTCACCCTCTCCTCATTTAGCCACTGCATTTAGTTCCTTAAATTGGAAGTGAAATAATGCTAAGCAAATTATGTGACTGATAGAGATGTTGCAAAGTTCACTGGTTGCAGCCATCTTATTGAGGTAAAATTGTCTCATGCAGCAGTGGCAGTGATGATGTTCTCAGGCACAAATAATGTGTAAGTGCACATTATTTGGATTTTTTTTTAAAAAAATACAATGTTATTTATGAACAGCCACTAAACAACATAGCAGCTAAGCAAGGGTAGCTATATACATGGGGCTCCCCTTGAGGTGCACCCGGAGGCTCCAACTGGTCCAGAATGCGGCCACACAGGGGATTAAGGGAGCGACGGGACGCTCCCATGTGACACCTCTCCTGCGCGAGCTGCACTGGCTCCCGGTGGTCTTCCGGGTGCACTTCAAGGTGTTGGTTACCACCTTTAAAGCGCTCCATGGCTTAGGACCTGGTTATTTATGGGACCGCCTTCTGCTGCCAATAACCTCCCTCCGGCCAGTGCGCTCTCACAGAGGGGCTTCTCAGGGTGCTGTCGGTCAAACAATGTCGGCTGGTGACCCCCAGGGGGAGAGCCTTCTCTGTGGCGGCACCCACCTTCTGGAACGACCTGCCCCCGAAGATACGTACGATCCCGGACCTCCGTGCCTTTCATTGGGCCCTGAAAATGCATTTGTTCCATCTAGCCGGGTTGGCCTAATCCCTTTTGTTTGTTTTAATTGGAATTTTATCGGGGTGTTTTAAATTGTGGGGCCAAGATTTATTTAATACTCTTACCTTGTTTTTTAACTTTTGTATTCTATGTTTTTATTTTGGCTGTTCACCGCCCTGAGTCCCGTTGGGAGAAGGGCAGTATAGAAATTTAAACAAAGAAAGAAAGAAAGAAATATATAGGATAGCCTTCTAAAATTTCCTTCACTCCATATTCATTATTCAGACACAAGCTGCTTGAAAGTGCGTATCTATTAAACTTTTCAAGCAGGACTTGAAAAGTTCACTTGATGGGAACAAAACTGGGAGAGTCATTTTGATGGCTGCTCTTAAGTCTTTGGATGTTTTGTGAGGCTTGCTCTTTCTGCTATTCTTCTAGGAAGCAAGAACATTTTTATTCAAGCATCTGTTTATGCTAAAGCTGGTATATTTATTAGGTTCAGTTGAATTTGTTTATTGCGGTGTTTTATTGGTGTGTTTTCACTGGTGTACTTTTTATTACGTCTGAAATCTTCAGTTAGTTAATTGGTATATTAATGAAATTTTCATAATGGTGGACTACTAATACTAGTCTACTCAGAGGATTTGTCTTACTATATATACTTCGTTAGTGCTACATTAACTGGATCGGGGTATCAAGAAAAATGTCCACGTTTTGCATAATTACAGCATTTATTACAAGACAAGTCATGGGTTTTTTTTACAAGCATTTGATTTCACTTATTTTACCTTATTTTTTATTTTTTTCTGCAATGCTGCTCTAGATTTTTTATCATAAATAAAAATGGAACTTTTTATGAACCTTGTGTTTCTGTAGGATCTTCTTGGACTCTGTGAGCAAAAAAGAGGAAAAGATAATAAAGCTATTATTGCATCAAATATAATGTACATAGTAGGACAATATCCAAGATTTTTGAGAGCCCACTGGAAATTTCTGAAGACTGTTGTCAACAAGCTATTTGAATTTATGCATGGTAACGTATCTGGAATTTAATTTGGATTGTGCAATAACAATGTTGAAATCAGTAACAGTTACTGCTTTCCTATTAAATATCATAATAGATGTGTATATAAACAATTGGGAAATAGCTTCACAAAACATTCTTATATCAGCAACTATTTCTAATTTTTCTCTTTAGAAACTCATGATGGGGTCCAGGACATGGCTTGTGATACTTTTATTAAAATAGCGCAAAAATGTCGAAGGCACTTCGTTCAAGTTCAAGTTGGAGAAGTAATGCCATTCATTGATGAAATCCTGAACAATATTAACACAATTATTTGTGATCTTCAGCCACAGCAGGTAATACCAAGTTATAATATTGCAAAAATACCTAAAATAAGGGGATGTGCAAACACATGGGCATCAATAAGGCAGGTTTTTTAAAATCTAGAATATACTTTTTGGATGTATTCTTTACTGAACAGTGCATCTGTAGAAATACTAAGTTTTAAAACAAAAAAAATTGTTAAGATTAGAAACATGCAACTTAATGATTTTAGTGAAATTATTATTGAGTTCCAAAGATATTGAATTACATATTTTAGTATACTTTTTCTTCAATTAGGTGCATACTTTTTATGAAGCAGTTGGATATATGATTGGTGCTCAGACTGACCAGACAGTACAAGAGCATTTGATAGAGAAATATATGTTACTCCCTAATCAAGTATGGGACAGCATAATTCAACAAGCTACAAAAGTAAGAGTTCATAATATGTATACTCTTTGCAGGCATCATTATAATGTCAGAAAATGTTGATTTCTTGTGAAGATTAAGTTGGGTGTGATTTGATGAACAGCAAGTATTTTATGGGAATTGTTTTATTATTGTGTATTGTGCACAATCAAAATATAAAACCATTCTGTGCATTAAATAATTAATGGGTGGTTCATCTCTGTACTAAAATACATACGTTACAAATATTTTTGTCTATATACAAAATGAAACGGAACTGTTGCATTCAAGATTATTTATTTACCTATTTCTCATATTTAAATGGCCAACCGTCTCACAAACAAGTTACTCTGAATGGTGTACATCAAAGCTAAAAACCATATATACAAACAGGTATTATTATTACTAAAATTTTAAAATTATAAAAAGTACAAAAATAAAAAATACTAGGTGAAAAGCAATATTACACCATATTTCACCAGTCCCGTGGGGTCCCCAAGCCGGATGACACAACTAGGTCTTGGGGGAAGTCTGGAAATTTAAAAGGGATAAAGCTAGCCTCACTCTGAGGAGAATAATATTCTATAATGCAGGGGCCACAGCAGAAAAGGCCTACTGGCTAGGACTAGCTGAGTAAAGCTTCCTAGCCAATGGGACCTGCAGCATGCCTCCTTCTCCTGGATCTGTTAGGACAGGCAGAAGTAATTGGGGTAATTTGGTCCCATGCTGGATAGGGATTTAAAGGTCAAAAACTATATCTTGAATTGTTCCTAGAAACATACTAACTTTTATATACTATTAAATGAAGGGCTGTTTTCCTTGCTAAATGCACAAATTTCTGTTTAACAGAATGTTGATATTCTCAAAGACTCTGAAACAGTTAAGCAGTTGGGGAGTATCCTGAAAACTAATGTGAGGGCATGTAAAGCTGTTGGCCATCCATTTGTGATTCAGCTTGGAAGAATCTACTTAGATATGCTGAATGTGTATAAGTGCCTAAGTGAAAACATTTCTGCGGCTATTCAAGCAAATGGTAAGAATGACTGCTTTAATTACAATATTTTACATCTTCTTACTTGGTTATTTATCATGTCAAACAAATGAACTAGACTTTGTAATGTAGAAGAGGAATCTAAAACAAATCACAGGATGATTGAGTAAAGGTAAGAGCAAGTTTAAAAGTGGGTTGTATTGTGGGTATTTTATTTTAGCTTTATTGACATGAATATGATCCCACCAGATGAATTGTTGCAGAACCTAAATAGCTTCATACATTGTAAAGATAAATGCTAAATATAAAATCATATTTTGGTAATTTAAGACACATCAGCATAATGTCTTCGTTGAAAATAGTACTTTAACCTAACAATAAAACCCTGGTTTAAGTTTGAAGCACCCAAACTCATTTGAGCATAAAAAGGAGGAAACAATTTTTTTCTGTACTTAGCAGCAAACCTGGGCCTCATTCCAAAAACCTGTGAGTGGACCCAAAATAAAATGAAATTGAACTTAAATTATTTAAATAATCTTCCACTTCCATCCCCCATGACAGTAAAAAAATAAGTCTAGCAATCATTTTTAGTTCTCCAAGAACCCAGCACAAAGCTTTTCAACTCATGTACTTAATCATAGCTAGGTTCAATGCATACAAATACTTCTAGTGATAGAGATGGAACAGAGTTACATGGCATATGAGAGAAGGATGTAATCCAGAATCATTTCCACAAAGTCAGTTAAATCTTAGAATATTTTACACCCAATCAGAATGTACATGTTATAATAATCTGCTATAGCTTTTCTGTAAGTATAAAAATATGAGCTTGCTTGTTTGGTAATCATACCTTAGCGATCAAGGCCTGGATCACCTGTGTTCTGCCAACATAATATATACACTTAGCAGATACCAAGCTATCATGTAGATTTTTGGTATTTTCTGTCTTTATAGAAAGGTTACTATATATAGGAAGATTTTGTAACCCTTCTGATACAGCATCTTGAATCTGAATAGCACTTAATAATTATTATTCCATTGTGGATTTTCTTTTATAGTCCTTAATTTATTGATTTTTGAAAAGCTGGGCTAAAACTTTCTAAATCAACTTGCTCCTCCAAGACTATTCTTGATTTGTAATTGACCTTAAAACTCTTGCAGGTGAAATGGTAACAAAGCAACCTCTGATTAGAAGTATGAGAACAGTAAAAAGGGAAACTTTAAAACTCATTTCTGGTTGGGTGAGCAGATCTAATGATCCTCAGATGGTAAGTGCAACGACCTTAATTAACTACTAAAACATAGAGGATGACATACACAATCTTGACTTAACATTAACCCTAGTAGGAGATTTACCTTGACCTTGGGAACCCCCTTTGAGTGTTAGACACTAGAATTGCAGTAGTAGCAGACACTAAAACCAGATGGGTAGTTGCTTAAACTTTAAAAAAAAAATTACCAAGGGAATTATTTCTGAAAACATGTTTAAGTACAGTTAAAGCCAAACAAATAATTGAGATATGGTAGTATTCAGCACTTCACCAACTGCTATGGTCTTAGTATGGAAAACAAAAGGCTAGTCTCATCTGCATATCAACTATTAAAATATTTCCATGTTTATTCTATTGGAACACATAGCTCACTCAAAACATTCCAACAGAATGTTCCCAGTTGTGCTGCTTTGTTTGGATCTTAGAACGCTTCTGTTCCTTTATTGTCTCACCATCTTTCCCTGCTGAGAACAAATATTACAACTGCCTTTATGATGCTTTACTGATGGGGGAGGGGATATCTTGATTTTAGACGATTGCATGGGGAAAGGGAAGTTTATTTCCTTTTCCCAATTCTTTTCCTTAAAATATAAGACCCTCAGAAATAAAGCAAATGGAGGTGAGAAATAGAAATTTGTCTGAAACAGTTCATTACTTAAATCATTTTGGCATTTTTTTCTCAATATTTTTATATGATTTAACACATTATGCAAACAGGTCAAACTTTAGGAAATATTAATTCTCTTTGTTGATTTTTTTTTCTAGGTAGCTGAAAACTTTGTCCCACCTTTGCTGGATGCCGTTCTTATTGATTACCAGAGGAATGTTCCAGCTGCCAGAGAGCCAGAAGTGCTTAGTACAATGGCTATCATAGTAAACAAATTGGGGGGGCACATTACTGCTGAAATACCTCAGATATTTGATGCTGTCTTTGAATGCACGTTGAATATGATTAATAAGGTAATTCAGTGACTTTTAAACATTAAAAATAGCTATAGGGAGAGAGCTTATAAACATTGGTCTGACTGATTTTCAGTAAAGGACAATGGTTTGTTTTTTTGTAGAGGAGCTGGAATTCTGTATTGGTTTCATTGTTTTCCAAATTTATTCCTAGATAGGCTAATTTCCCACAGCTTTTAATAGTGTGATGGCGCAACCAACTATAATACCATATTTCCCCGAAAATAAGAAGACCCTGTCTTATATTTTTGATCCCTGAAATAAGCACGTGGCCTTATTTTCAAGGTCTTATTATTTTGGGACACGTGGAGAAAGATGGGGCTCCTCTTGCCATCTTACCTGATTTCCAGCTCTGCATTTAAATATTTTCGAGGGCAGGCTTATTTTAGCGCATGCGCTCAAAAGCCCAATTGGGCTTATTATCAGGGGATGTCTTGTTTTCAGGAAAACAGGGTAGTAATAATTTTTTTTCTGTTTCCCCTTCATCCTGTCAATTTCATGTGTAATTTTATTATTTTCTATGACCTTTGCATCCTAACTTCATGTGTTTTTTCTACGTTAACAGAATATGACACTACATGTTTTACATTATGACTATTATCCTTAAATTATTTTTCTGACTTCCTCTGCTCATCGATTGGGCATACCCACAGACTTTTTTAAACCCTACTTTGCAAGTGCAGAAGACTTTTTCTTCATATCTTTCTGCACTTATATTCTAACACTAATTAGACTTTCTAAATTTAATGATTCAGTTAATATGTTCTCAATCATTCAAGGATCTCTCAACTTCTGAAACCACTTACAATCACTTTCTATTCTTTGCACTAAGAACTGCTTCTCACAACCTTTGTTTCTTTTAAGTTCCTTCTCAAAATTCTAGGAAACATTTGGATCATCCCCCTCAATTAGAGGTGTATAGTTTGATGCTTCAAAATGACCTGATTAATCCAAACAGCTTTGGTTGTGGCTTCCAACAACTCCAAAATCTCTTGCTAAATTATAACATTACACATCACTAAAGAGGAAAATGAACAAATACATAATTGGAGAGTAGTGTTAATTATTGAAAAATGAAATGAAATAAGGTATCATTTTTCAATTTACAATTCTAAATTTGCCATCAGCCATGAATCTCTGCCTCTGTGTCTTATTGTAATTAAGCCAACATAAATGAGTTTTTGTTATAAATAAATCCATGTAATTGTCTTTGGCAATAGTACAGGTAGTCCTTGACTTAGGACTGGTTGCTTAACAACCATTTGAAATTAATAAAAACTTGGTTTGCACTTCTGACTACATGGTTCATTTAATGACCAGGGTGACTGACTCAACAGCTATCATAAACAGTCGTACAATCGAGTTCAATCACGTGGTGCCCCAAGTTATGACTGCAATGATTTATAACCAAAATTTCTGTTCGGGTTGAGGTTATAAATTAAGGGCTACCCATATATTCTGCTATAGAGCCGAGGTGGCGCAGTGGTTAGAGTGCAGTACTGCAGCTACTTCAGCTGACTGCTAATTCAGCAGATTGAATCTCACCGGCTCAAGGTTGACTCAGCCTTCCATCCTTCCGAGGTAGGTAAAATGAGGACCCAGA
>JANHZT010000856.1:68765-79847 GCA_032468215.1 Stegonotus admiraltiensis
TATATGCTAACTTTGTAAACCACTTAGAGAGGGCTGTAAAGCACTATGAAGCGGTATAGAAGTCTAACTAATAATAAACTAATAACTTATCTTTCTATGGGATTTTTAAAAATTCTTCAGTGTAATCTATAGCATAAGAGTACTTTATTGATCTTCAAGTACAAGCCAGACCTGGCCTGATTTAGATTTAGATCTAGAGTCAGTACTTCTATTTACTGCAGGCAATTTTTTCCTTTTTCATGACCAAACTTCCCTTGGTTGGTTGGTTGCTTCTTTGCCTCCCGAGAATCCAGACTACCTTCTACCACAGGTGTAAAGGGAAAGAGGTGCATTTTCTGCTCAGATTACAATAGAATTTATTACAGGTAGTCAACTTAATATCCATAGTTGGAACCAGAACTTCTGTTGAAAAATGATGTGGTTGTTAAGTGAATTGTGTCCAACTTTATTACCTTTTTGCTGCAGTTGTTAAACAGATCATTGCAGTTGTTAAATGAATCTAGCTTCTGCTATTTACTTTGCTTGTCAGAAGCCTCCTTGGAAGCTAGCAAATGGCAATTATGCGACCCCAAAATGCTGAAACACCCAGTTGCACTCAAATTTTTACCATGGGGATATGACACTCGTAAGAGCAAGGACTAGTTAAATGTCACATTTTTCAGTGCCATTGTAACTGAACAGCTGATACATGAATGATTGTAAGTTGAGAACTATTTATATAAACTGAATAAGAGTTGCTAGATGGTCTAACTGGAATCTAAATTGGTAGGACTTACAGCTTTGCTATTTGAACCAGTAATTATCTTATCCTTGAAATGTCTAATACCAGTGACAATATTCTTAAAGGTGACTGTCTTGACAAGGTGGATTTTGTAGCTAAGACATCTTTCCTTATATCTTAAACAATTTTCAAATAAATCATAACCATAGGCTTCACCCTGCCTTCACATTGAAATTAAAGAGAAAAGACAAATACTGCTATCATTTCCTACCCTAATCTCTGCTTATAAGAGAAGAACTAGCATAATTGGAATGCAGAAGAGCAATGAATTTTACTTTGTATAGGATTTTAGAAACTGCAAAGACCTTTCAGGACTTGGGGATATTTTTGAGAAAGGGGATTTATGACAGTTTTTCACACTACCATTGCGGCATCTCATGATTATGTGATCAAAATTCAGACACTAGGCAAGTGGCTTATATTTATGACAGTTGCAATGTCCCATGGTCATGTGATCACCCTTTGTGACCTTTTGACAAGCAAAGGCAACGGAGAAGCCAGATTCACTTAACAACTGTGTTACTAACTTATCAACTGCTGTGATTCGCCTAACAATTATGGTAAACAAGGTTGTAAAAGGGGGCAAAATTCACATAACTGTCTTGCTTAGCAACAGAAAGTTTGGCCTCAATTCTGGTCGTAAATTGAGGATTACCTGTACCAATTTCTTTGCAGGAAAGGTATTTAACTCCATTTTGAAAATTGGTACTTGTTTTTGATGAGTTTTGGAGGTTGAGATGTTTTTCTACCCTGGTCTGGGAATCAGGTCTGGTCTATTTCTCTGGAGAAGCATTTGAAAATTTGACTTGTGTACTTCAGTAGTGTCATAAAATGAAGAAGTTACTTGTCTGACAAAGAATAAAAAATTACAAGTAAGGAAGTTTCTGGAATTGCATGTAAAAGTTTCTCTTTTCCCTTAGGACTTTGAAGAGTACCCTGAACACAGAACAAACTTTTTTTTATTACTACAAGCAGTAAACTCCCATTGCTTTCCAGCGTTCCTGGCCATTCCACCTGCACAGTTCAAGCTAGTATTGGATTCTATCATTTGGGCTTTCAAGCATACAATGAGAAATGTTGCAGATACAGGTGAATATGCTTTATCCTAATCTAAATGATGGTGATTTAGAAGCATGTAGATATGCAACTTTTTTACATCTGTTATCTGTTCAAATATTGTCAAAATGGTAATTACCAACAAACATTAACATTTTAGAATGACTTTGCTTTTGTGTTTTTTTCCAGGCCTTCAGATCCTTTATACACTTTTACAAAATGTTGCACAAGAAGAAGCTGCTGCCCAGAGCTTTTATCAAACTTATTTCTGTGACATTCTTCAGCACATTTTTTCTGTTGTAACAGACACATCTCATACTGCTGGTAAGAGTTGAATTCTGAGGTGGGAAAAATTCCGCTGCAAGTAGAACCTACATCAGTTACAAATATTAACTCTAATTTATATATTCTAACCAGGTTTGACGATGCATGCATCAATTCTTGCATACATGTTCAATTTAGTAGAAGAAGGAAAAATAAGTACTCCTTTAAACCCTGGAAATCCAGTAAACAACCAAATGTTTATTCAGGAGTATGTTGCTAATCTTCTTAAATCTGCATTTCCTCATCTACAAGAGTAAGTGCTCAATTTCCAAACACAAGTTAGAATTTATATGTACACAGCCGTCATGTAAACTAATTCCTTTGACTTTTTCATTTGTGTTAGTGCACAGGTTAAACTGTTTGTAACAGGACTCTTCAGTTTAAATCAGGATATTCCTGCTTTCAAGGAACACCTTCGGGACTTCCTAGTACAAATAAAGGTATATTTGATTTTATTAATGTGTATTGGATTACGTTTGTATAGGAAGGGGAGAAATTATTCATGCCCAGTGAGCATAATTGCCTGGTCAGATGGTAGACTTAAATTTTTGAAGCACTGAACTTTCTTCATTTTTTGCAAATATTGTATCAGTAAATATAGCCATCTTTTATATTCCTGAGTTAGCTTGAGTTCTTAGATGGATCTTGTATTCATCATCTGACTTTGTATTATTTAGATCAAGCAATAATGTTTCCACATACATGATGTGCATAAAGTATCTGAATATATTTGGTTCTCATTAACATGAGTTGTTAATGGGGTTGGGGTTTCCTAATGGTTAAGCAGCAGTTCAGGAAGTTCCTGTTTTGAGGTTTTGGTTTGTAAGGGCTCCATATTCTACCATTCTGTCAGAATATTTCTCTGTTTCTAGCCCTGTGACTTAATAACAAGCTGTATTTTTAAAAGAATAAGTATATTGGTAACTATCCAGAGCGGCTGGATTAATATTTTATTTATTGGGTAGAGTAATATTTACCCAGTTAATAAAATCAGATGAAATGCACTTTTTTCATATCTTGCAAAAAATTAATTTGGAGCATCACAAGCTTCTTTTGCATTTTACAAAATTATTTGTTTTAATATAAAAATATGTTACAATATTAACGTTACCAGAGAACTCTCATCCTTTCAAAAAGAACCAACAACAACATGCAGGATAAATTATTAATGGTAATATATAATTGTGTTAGTATAGCAGGCAAAGTCTTAGTGCATAGTTCCCCAACTTTTTCGGCTTTGTGGATTAGCCCAGGGGGGTGGTTCTGTGTGTGTGACAGGTAAGCACTCCGCTCCCTCAGTGCAAAAATGGAGTGCGCACAGCCATGGCCACCCACTGCTCGTGCAAATGGGTATGTTGCGCGTTCATCCACTTCAGCGGCCTGTTTCTGAAAGGCTAAAGGATCGAGGATTGGAGACCTCTGTCTTAGTGTCTGTTTCTAGGCTATTGGATAATTAATACAACTTACAGACTCCTGTACTAAGCCCCAAAATTATGTTTCCGTAATAAGCCCCAAAATATTATGAGGATAGATCTCTTTCTAAGTATTATTATGTATATATTATGATATGGGAGATAGGTTTTTCCTATTGTTTTATACTATTTAACAGAGTTCCCATCTAGCCAGGGTGTTCTGCTCATGCACAGAGGGTCAAAAATGGGACATAATGATCTCCCAGCAGGTGGGCGGAGCCTCCTGCCACCTGCGCTACCGGTTTGTGCAAGCCGGATAAATCCGGCCAGATTTCACCGCTGAGCTTTCCATAAACAAAGACAATGGGAGAGGCAGCAGCAAAGGTCGCAGGTAGCTTACGTAAGTCTCACCCACTAACTTCCTGCCAGCTACCCACTGGCTTTGGTTGGAAGGCGGCAGGAAATTGCGAGGAAGTGCTCTGTTAATGATCCATAATCCTCACTAGATAGCAATGCAGTCCCCAGCACTGCAGCACTGGGGACTGCAGTGGTTGCAGTTGCTAAGTGATGCAGTCATGTGACATATCACTGTACAACCATGTATTTAGCAACAGAAGTTCTGCTCCCAATTACAGTTGTAACTCAAGGACTAACCTGTATAACTCTTCAATTAAATATCTTATTTAGCTTTTTAATAAATACTAAAAACATAAACAAGACTACTTCCAATTCTGATATGCTGTGATTCTATGATAAAAAGGATCAGTTCAGTCAGCTTTTGAAAATTTGGGATTAAAGGAAAGAATTTTAACAAAATTTTATGTTGCCGATTTGCTTCCAGGTACAATTCAAGGTGCTGTTGTCACCTTTAAAGCCCTTCATGGCTTGGGGACAGGTTATCTGAGGGACCGTCTCTTGCCAGTCACATCTACCCGACCCATCAGAGCAGGGAGGCAGGGAATGTTGCAGGTCCCATCCCTGAGAGAGATACACCTGGTGGGACCCAGAAGAAGGGCCTTCTCTGTGGTGGCTCCCTCTCTGGAACATCATTCCCCCAGAGATTAGAATAGCCCCCATTCTAATACTGTTCCAGAAGGCGCTGAAGACCTGATTCTGCCACTGCACCTGGAGAACCCAGAGTGGGATGGAGTCCATTAAATGGCTCGTGTGATCTGCTGTTGCCGGGGCGGGAGGTGGGGGGTGATTTCGTTACATTGTACTATATTAATTTGTTTGATTCTTTTTGTTAGTTTTTTATTGTTTTAAATGTGGTTTTATATTCTGTAAGCCGCCTTGAGTCACCATGGGCAAATAGGCAGCAATATAAATTCAATAAATAAAGAGGAACCAATTTAAAAAAGACTTGCTTTAAAGATATAATCTAAAATAATATTGTGTTTAAATAAAATTTACTTCAGCATGATTTGAAGAGAAATGACTATGTTTAATGCCTTTTAAATTATTAGAAATTATTTGCTGTATAACTGCGTTTATAATTCCTAAGTTATTTTATTTCCATAGGAATTTGCAGGTGAAGACACATCTGACTTATTCCTGGAAGAAAGAGAAACAGCTCTTCGACAGGCTCAGGAGGAAAAACACAAACTTCAGATGTCTGTCCCTGGCATCCTTAATCCACATGAAATTCCTGAGGAAATGTGTGATTAAAAATAACCAGTTTTTCTGTTTTCCTTCTGTACAGCTGCTTTGTTGTAGAAGAAAACAGGGCTTGGATATTTGTTGACCAAAATGATGCCAATTTGTAAATTTAAGATGTCACCTAGTGGCCCTTTTTTCTTATGTGTTTTTGTATAAGAAATTTTCTGTGAAATATCCTTCCATTGTTTAAGCTTTTTGTTTTGGTCATCTTTATTTAGATTTGCATGAAGTTGAAAATTAAGGCATTTTAAAAATAAAACACTTCATGCCCATTTTGTGGCTAAGAGTAAAAAAAGGCAAAACATATAACTTGTAAAGTCTATTGCAAAATTAAACATTTTTCCAGTTAAAACACTTTTTTTTTCTTTTAATTAAGGATTATTTTCTAGTCTGTTCTGCAGTCTAGAAAAAGGGTAATAAAGAAATCCATCAAATTAATTGTTAGTAATAGGAAGATGAATGCTGCATCATCCGACATGAGCAGCTTTGGGGCTAAGTGATAAGGCTAAGCTACTGATATTTGCGAGTCATATGGCAAATTTGCAGCAAGATCATGTGCATATCATCCCATTGTAAAGCAACTTGGAAAAATATGGGAACACAGTACAGTTAGTTATTTTTACACAGTTCTTTTGTTTTTGTGTGTGTGCTGTCGCTTTGTCGACAACAGCTTTTTGTTTTCCTCAATGAGGAGTGTTGCTCATTTGTGAGCCTTCATTAACTCGAAGTGAAATGGTTAAAATATTTATCCTGTTAGAATAGGCTGCATCTTTTTAACAAGCTCATTAAAGAAGAACTCTGGCTTTTGAGATGACTTCTACTAATTTACATTGTTTACCATGCTGTAGTGCTTTAAGAACACTACTTAAAAAGCAAAATAAACTTGGTTTACATTTATTTTCCTTTTGTGGCTGTATTCTTTCATTGGAATGCTCTAATCATTGTGAAGAAATTTTCAATGTTGATCTGGAAGAACTGTAAAAACTATCATCTTGACTGATGGGATCCATAGCATGGAATGGGACAACTGCACAGACCCTGAACCTGCCATCTGGATGTGGGACAAGTGGCCCCAGCCAACTGGATATGGGGATAACTCAGTGCCGTGGGACAACAAAGCAGGAAAGGATAACATTCTGCACCAATTTATTATATGTAAACATTTCAGGACTTGCAAGATTGAAAACAATTTTAAAAGATAGAGTTTTAAAAATTGTAATGAAGTTTAATTAATTATGGAACTTCAGTAAGGTTCATGCAGTGGTGGGTTGCTACCAGTTCACCCCAGTTCCGGCGAACCAGTAGCAGTGGTGACGGGAAGCTCCACCCACCCAGTGATCATCAAATATGGTCTGCGCATGTGCAGAAGTGGCACGCGAGCAAGTGAAGCGCGAGCGAGCGAAACAGTAGCAAAGGTAAGTGAAACCCACCCCTAGGTACATGCTGCTCTAATCCTCAGAAAGAGCAGGAATCGCTCAGCAGTGCTACTCTGCAGTGATTACCTGCTGATCAGGTAAATAAATCACAGTCATAAACATACACCCCTGAAGGGAAGGCCAGCAAATTACATGAGTACAGGCAGAGCTGTGCAGATGTATAATACCCTTTCCTGCAAAGCTCTTAAAGGGTATCACTTTTCACAGTCTTTGAAATAGATGCAAATCCACCCTGATTTGGCACTTCTCAAAATGCAACATGGCAAGGGCCAAAAAGGGGAAGATTCCTTCCTACAGGTGTATCACAAGCTTTGTGGTGTCCAGGAGTGGCCTCCAAGATCATCACACACACATCCACTTTTCTCTTAGTGAGGAGACACTGTCAATCAGAAGCGTGGGCTGAGCAACATTTTTGTTCAAAGGCAGAATTGCAGAAAAGGCAGTCAAGAACGAGCACTTCCAAGAAGGCAGGCACGGATTTTGGCTTTCAGTATTGATTACTGATACTTCCATACTGCCTGCTATCTTCCGAAAAAAGGCTGGTAGCGCTCTTTTCACTATAAGGTTGGAGGACCCCAAATCTGGATTTGTTCTCTTTTAGGTAGATTTACAATTCAAACTTTAAATCCAAACAATACAAGTGAACAGCTGCTTGCTGTCACTGTCTTATAACATTCTGTGGTTGAAGTTTCAGTCAAAGCACTAATTTATGTAGTCATATTTATTTTTAATCCCTCATGTTCATTACTAAAAATTATACCAAAGAGGATCTGTTTCATTTTAAAAAGGAAAATAAACAGTCTATAATTAATTAAACCTCATAATTTTAAAAACTACCTTTTAAAATCATTTTCAATATGTATCTAAAATTGCAAGTGCTGAGATATTTTTATGTATTATAAATTGCTGCAGATATTATACCTTCCCCATCTTTGTTGTCCAGCGGCAGTGAGTTGTCCCTGTGTCTATTTGGCCACGGCCATTGGTCCTGCATCCAGATGGCAGGGGCAACCCATCTGCACCGAGTGGTCCTAACATGCCTCCTCTGCTGGCACAGTTGGGGTGGACCCATCCCATTTGTCTCCATTTTGCCTGGTTGGACAGCAAGCCACTCCTATCTGAAGGAATTATATAGGGAAGAGGACTTTCAGTCAATGCTAAAGCATAATGCCTCCATCTAGTCTAATGTCCTTATTTTGATCTTTCAAAAGAAATGCTTATTCCCTAGATAAGAATGTAGAATGAAAAGATTCTTCATCCACATTACTAATGTAAATGTATATTTACTACTAATAAAACTATGGTAGCATTTTACTAGTTGTCTCACAATTTTTTCAAATTGATCCTGTTAATATTTTCTGGATCAAAGGAACTGATTAAGTATCTTCTTTTATACCATAAATCTGCACATCCAAAGAGGAAAATTCTGAGGAGCTAGATTTCTCTTCCCTGTCCTTATTCACCTGACTTAATCTCAAAAATGGAAGAACTGCATCTGGGCTATCATTTCAGCCTGCAGTGAGGACTTACATGGTTGACATCTTCAAGAGATAGGTATTTACACATTAAAGCTGGCATAGAGAAAATGAGATCTTATTTTCCATGCTTTCTATATGGCCGGATTTTATTGTATAGGTAAAATTCCCATTTGAATCCTGAATATATATATACAAATTGAATTCCTTCTTGTAGTTTATCCAGGAGGATCCTGGAACATGTAAGATAAAGGAAACTTTATTCGGACCATTTTCAATCAGATTTCATACCTACATACAGTGCCAAAATGGCATTGATCCTACTTGTGGATGATGTCTGGTAGTGACACAAAGGTGGTGCATCCACGCTAACTCTTGATTTCAATGGTTTTGATTCCATCATTTGTTCATGATAGACTTTTGGACCAGTTCTGTGATTAAGAATGGGAGATGCAGTTCTGCACCTGTTCTCTTCCTTTCTTGGGTTGATTCCAACTACTGTAGGGGGGAGGGGGGTCTAGTGCACAACCTTTTCTATGTGGGATCTTTCTGGGCTCAAAATTCTTCCCCAATCTTATTTGACATCTACCTGCAGCTCATAGGTGAGGTCATCCACCGCATAGGATAAACTATCAGTATACTGATGATTACCAGCTTTACATCTGTGCCCTTTGCCAACCTAGTGATGCCTCAGTTGAAGGTATACTTGAGATAAGTGTGCTACAACTTGTTCTTTCCAAATTACACCTTCAATGTGCTACTTTTTACTCTCAAATATCAGGTTATATGAGAAATAAAAATGTCCAATCTTCAAGTCTTGGAAATTCTATTGACTTCAAGGACACACTCAGCTTTTCTACAATAGTTCTTATTTTATTGTTGCTTGCTTGCTTTTATTTTCTTTTAACTCCCCAGTTTGTCTACAGTCCTGATATTTCCCGAACCTGGACTAATTAGTCTTCAACTTCCAAGTCAACTTCCATCATCCAGACAATGCTACTTGCTGAGAGTAAACTAGGTACACTCCATAGTTGGATGTCTCCCGTTTGCCATTAATACTGAATACTCATCCTGAGAGTTTCTTCTGATTCAGTGTGATGGTAGCAACCTAAATAAATTCTATTTTGACAGGTAACTGAGTCATATAAATCAACCAAATCACAAAATATGTTTATGCCATTTAGTTTTCTCCCAAATTCACTCCAAAACCGGAAAAAAGGCTAAGGACAACATCAATCAATCTCAGCAAGGGACAGAATTAGACTGAAATCTTCCATTATCAAGCTGAAAATATAGCTCTGAATTACACAAGTCTTGCCTTTTCTGTATAGTGCAAAGAAATTAATTACTTTTAGATGTTTTCATTACATTAGATCAGAAGAAACCTCCATGGTATGTACCCAGCATTTCAATCTAAATGGAATAATATATCATCAAATTAGAATACTGTCAACTCTTCTCTGTATTAATTACTACTACTGGATTGTAACAGTAAAGTACTATAGCAGTTATAATTTCAAGTCAAAAGATTTTTTTTCACAATCTACAAAATAGATGAAAGATGAGAGTTAATAACACATGCTGAGGAAATTAATACAGTGAGAACCAAAGAAACCTGTATTTTGCCTTCCTCCTAATCCAGTGTGTTTCAGATGTTAAACTTCAACTGCCATCATTCTCAACACCCAACTAACCAGCATCACCACTGTTGGTTCAATGCATTCAAAGAGTGCTAACCTGAGTAAATACCGGTATTTGTAAAAATTGCAGTTACAGTACCTTAACAGATCAATTATTTTCAAGCATTTAATAGACTGGTTGTTACCTTGCAGTCTGATATAGTATACAGGTGGTCTTCAACGCTGGTAATTGGAACCAAAATTTCCATCGCTAAATGACATGATCATAAAATGGGATGTTGCAGCAATTACCAATGTTGCTATTGTTAAGAGAATTACTGCTGATCATTAATTTAAGATATCACATGGTCACTATTTATAACCACCTGCTGGCTTCTCAATTGACTTTGCTTGTAGGAACCTGGAAAAGAAGGTTGCAAATGGCAATTATGTGATCATGGGACACAGCAACCAACATAAGTACAAGGGCCAGTTATACCTATCACAATCACTTTAAACAGTTGCTGACTGAATGGTCATTAAACAGGGACCACCTGCATTCAACAGCCGTATCTAAGTAATGGAAAGTTACAAAAAACAAACATTGAAATACATTTAATAGAGCCATGGTGGTGCAGCAGTTAGAATGCAGTATTGCAGGCTAACTGCTCACTCCAGGAGTTCAATTCTGAAAGGCTCAAGGTTGACTCAGCCTTCCATCCTTCTGAGGTTGGTAAAATGAAGACCCAGATTGTTGGGGGCAAGACACTGACTCTGTAAACCACTTAGAGACGGCTGTAAAGCGCTATGAAGCTGTACATAAGTCTAAATGCTATTGCTAAGTGCTATTTATAAATTGGTTTATGATTTATGTTGTTGAGAGTTATATTAGTGGAATCAGTGGCGGATTAAGGCTCACTGATGCCCTAAGCACTGACAAATCTTGGTGTCCCCCTTCTTTCAATGAAGAACCAATCTTCATTGGGGGTTTTTTCTTTCTCAACTTTGTGGTGCCCCCTTTGGCCTGGTGCCCTAAGCACCTGCTTAGTCTGCTTAATGGTTAATACACCACTGAGTGGAATCCAAAAAACAGCAATTAATTTAAAAGGTGACTAAATGATTACATAGGGCATTCATACATAGCTCCACTTCAAGTCCAAAAGTGCCATACTGGCCCTGCCCTGGGCAGGTATGTTTATTAATGATCTGAACATATTTTTATAACATCTTTATTAATGAGCTGAATTAATGAGCTGATGTGATCATTCTTACTGGCAAATTATATAAAAATAAAAGGACTGGCCACCAATTTTAGTAGAT
>JANHZT010000856.1:93106-104079 GCA_032468215.1 Stegonotus admiraltiensis
AATAAATGACTATTTCTTTTGAAGTTTGGCTCATGACTCATGAAATAATGAGGGCATCTTTCGGAAACTTCACATCTGTCTTCATTGACATGAACGGAGGACATTAGAGTAATTGAGGTTGTATACTAGCTTGAATTCATTAATTGCTATAATTCCAACTGCTTGCTGTATCATTCACACATCAGGACACAATAGCTCTGCATTTAGGGATGTGCAAAAGGTATTGGTTTCATTAAAAGTTCCAGAGAAGTCTGAAATGTTTGTCATTTTGGGAGGAGCTTTTATAATTAAATCCTCTGGACTAGAATGAGTTTCTCCATTCAGGAATCAATGCATTTTGTACATTTCTTCACTTTAACTTTTCCTATGGGTAAATGGTTGTGATGGTACGGTTTCTCCCCCAAAATAAGATAGGGTCTTATTTTCTTTTGAACCCTGAAATAAGGGCTTGGCCTTATTATTGGGGGGGGGAGGGTTGTTCCTTATTATTTTGGGCGTGATGGAGGCGGCGAGTGTGGGACTGGATGTCCCGTCACTGCCGTCGCCTCCCCTCCCTGTTCTTCGCACCAGCTGAGTGGCTGGCCATCACTGCTCTGACGTGTCACTGCCCTGACATGTCACTGCCCTGATGTGTCCACTGCCACCGCTGCTTCATGGAGCAGGACTCTGCAACGCTTGTTGTGCCTTTGCACGCACGAACTGCAGCATCACCGCAAGTTTCATCATACCAGCACAGCTGGCGTGCTGCTGCTCGTGGCTGCGCCGATATGTTGAACTCGTGATAAGTTTTCTTTTACGACATGTTTTCCTGGATACAACAGTGAGGAACATGATGGAACTGGAAAGATAAGCGTGTCCTGCTTCTCACCTGCCCCACCTGCCACCCCCAAATTCCATCCCTAAATGGGGCAGATGGCTAAGCAAGGAGGGGGCGCGAGGTGGGTCTCTGGCCTGCCACTCTTTGTGGCAGCCATCAGCGTACTGGTAGGTACGATAAGGGTGTGTGGGGTGCGTGGGGCATGTTCCCCCCTTTCTCCCCCTCCGGACTTGCCTCCTCATATTGTGTTGTTTGCGCGACAAGCAACGAGAGGAAATGGCGGGACCGGCTGTACATGTGTAAGTAGTTGGTGGGGGGCTTATTTTCCGGGGCGGGGGCTTATTTTATCGTATGCGCTGAAAAGCCCAATTGGGCTTATTATCTGGAGAGGTCTTAGTTTCAGGAAATCATGGTATAAGTATAAGTAGTACTTCTTTTAAAACCCTAATTGGAACTGGAATTCTGTTGCTAAGTGAAGCAGTAGTTAAGCAAAACATAATGTGAGCATACTGACTTACAACGGAAGTCCCAGTTGTAGTTGTTAAGTGAGTCACATTATTCTAGTTTTTTATTGTTATTTTTACCTCTAAAAGATTTCTATTTGTTTTTCAATTACTTATATGTTATTCTGAAGTGATTTATCTTGCTATTTATTTTTTTAACATCTTAAAAGTCTACCTTTTAATATACACTAGATATCTCATTTCTGTCTGATTTTAATGTGTTAATATAATGACACATTAATATAAATAATATAAAAATAAATATATAAATGTGTGGCTTTCTAAATCAATATGTGGTCTGCAAGTATATTAATGGTCCCATTTTTTTGACATGAACTTTCCTTCAGCTTAATTTAAATCTTAATATGTTGAAAAACATTAAAACTTTAAAATATGGGAACGTTTTTAATGTTCCTGAAATATTTAAATTGCCATTATTTAACCATTTTATTTTTAGTAAAGAGTATATAAGAAACTTTAAACACTTCATGACAGTTAATATTACCATTATTTTTCTTTAGTATCAGATACTGATGGTGGTGATGGCTTGCAACTCAGAAAGGAGCATGCACTCAAGATTTTTGCTTATATCAATTCTTGGACGCAAAGGTAAATCTTTTTTTAAATAGCCCATATTCATGGTGCATCTACATGGATATGTGTGTGTGTGTACAGGCGATCTGAATAGTAAAAGTAAATATGGATGTCGATATAAAAATAATCTTTCATTTTTTAATGTAATTCTGTATTAAATAGATAAATCATTTTGGTTTACATGGTAACGTTTGCTTGAATTTTTGGTAAAAGTACAATAGTATGGGGCTGTTAGTATGGGGCTGTTATAAATTTTATTTTTTTTGTAGACTTGAATTAATTCTTCAGTTTGTGTGACACTACATTTTTAAAACTGCTTATATGTTATATTAAAGGTTGAAAAAATTCTGAAGTGGTTTATCTTGGTCTGAATTTTTTCAACATCTTAAAAACCTGCCTTTTATTATATATCAATTATATCTCGTTTCTATCTGATTTTAATGTGTTAATATATTGATAAAAGTAAATAAAGTAAATATATAAACGTGTGGTTTTCTAAGTCAATATGTGGCCTGCAAGTGCTTCTATTCATGGCTGTGTTGTAAATACCTGGTAGTGTAGAATTTTCTATATCTGAGCAGAGTTTTCACTGCTAGCAGTTTCAAAGTAATTTCAGAATCATTGCCAATTAATGTTTGCCACTATTCCCTTCACAGTTGAGCATATTTTAAATGAATCAATTGTATCTTTATAGTTTCAATGGAATGCTATTACTTATTGGCATGTATGTAGGTTATTAGTATGTGCAGCCATCAGTGTTATGGCACTGACTACTTTTTTGTGCCTGTTTAACATAACAGAATTGCATCTTGTTTCTTTAGCTGATAGAAAAATTTATGTTGGGCACAACAGATGGACCCCATGCTTTTTATTTACAGAATGTTGAGGTAAAGGGGAACGTTGGACTCTCACTTATACAAAGAAAAAGTAAAAATTAGCATGAAACGTCTCTTCTTTCCAGTGTTATAGGCACCATACATGAAGTGACTTTTCTTTAGCATATTTGAGAAAGTTGTTATGAAAAACTCACTTTTTAAAAATGAAGTATCACTTGCACCTAATGTTGTCTGCTAGAAAAGCAACCTTTAAAGGAATAGATAGCCATACTTCTAAAATCTGCTCTGGTAGTTTAGTGGGCTCTCTAAAGAAGGGTGCGATTGAATGGGAAAGATTGAAAAGAATTTCAGCCATGATGACACAGTGATTAGAATGCAGTATTGCAGCCTGACTTTACTCACTGCCAGGAGTTCAGTGGCTCAAGGTTTACTCAGCCTTCCATCCTTCCAAGGTTGGTAAAATGAGGACCCAGATTGTTGAGGGCAATATGCTGTAAACCACTTAGAGAGGGCTGGAAAGCTCTGTGAAGTGGTATATAAGTCTAATTGCTATTGCTATTGCAAGTGTAGGTCTACCTGTGTAGTATTGGACATAATCCATATTATTTTAAGATACATAGTTTAATGTTATAGTTTTTAAAATACCAAGGGTTTGAATTATATTTGTATATTTGCATTATTTCATAAAAATCATAAATATATAAATTAAGAATCCTTAAATTAAGACATATATAAATTAGCAATGCCAGATTTTATGAGTATGTAGTTCAGCAACATGTAGCCCTATAGAAACTGCTGAACTCACAAGTCCCAATAAAGTAGTGAGGGATGCTGGAAAATGTAATTCAGCAAAATTGGAAGGATGCCATGTTAATTCACTTATAATCTAAAGTAGTTAGCACAGTTATTTGTAGAACTCTGAATTTTAATTTTAATTTTAATTTACCTTTCTTTAAACAGGCAGTGTCTATGCTGTTTCAAGGAATATAAGCATTTGGAGATTTTCAACCAAGTTGTGTGTGCACTTATAAATCTAGTGATTGCTCAAGTACAGGCTCTTCGGGACCAGCTGTGTAAACATTGCACTATTAACTTAGGTTCAACATGGCAAGATGAAAATAATGCATCTGATGAGCCACTGAATGTAGAAAGAGAAACTCATGGAGAAGAAGAGAATGAAGATAGACACAAAAGTACAGAAGAAAAAATAGATTCTGGAAGAACTTGTATCCTGACAGAAGAAGAATCTGCAGAAGGTTCTGATACCTTTAGCATATGGAGCACTGAGGAGAAGGAAAAACTCTTGCTTTGTGTTGCAAAGATCTTTCAGATCCAGTTTCCTCTGTATACTGCCTACAAGCATAATACACATCCCACAATAGAGGTACATGTTATCACAACTGAGTTTTTTATGAAAATGAACTAAAAGTTAGCTTTAATTCTTGAGTTGTAAAACCTGACAATAACATTAAGTATCCTATTCTTTGGAGTATATTCAGTTTCAGTATCTGAAAACTTTCTTATACTCTCCTAACTAGAGAGAGAAAAGAACGGTAGCATTTTATAGGAAACGTATATATAATAGGAGAAATGAAAATACGTCGTTGATTTGAATGAACAAATTATCATGTTTGAAGTCATAATTACATTTTTACTATATTATGTCAAGCTGTAAAATTAGCTGCAGTTTGTAATTGTAATTCTTTAGCCGATTGGGTTTTCAACATATCCTCCCTGCTTGATCAGGTGGGACAGATTGATGAAATGCAGACAAAACAATTCTCAGGTGGCCTGGTGCCATGCCATGAGGCACTTTAAAGATGATAACCTTGAATTGGACCCAGAAGCAGACTGGCACCCAGTGCAGCTTGTGTACCAGAGATGTTACTGTTACATGTCTGTCATGGGAGCACCCCAAACTGCTCATACTGCTACATTCTGCACCAATTGTAGCTTCTGGATACTCTTCAATGATAGCCCCATGCGGAGCATATTGCAGTAGTCCTTATTGGAGTTGACCAAGGCATATATGATAGAAAAAAGGACATTTTGATCCAGGACAAGGTGCAGTTGGCACACAACATGAAGTTGAGCAAAGACAGGAACAAAGGTCATGAGTCCAGAAGGACCCCCATATTACTCACCAGATCTGCCTGGGGCAGTGTAACCATATCCAAAACCAAACATGGCAAGCCTTCAGATAAAGAAGAGGCTCCTACCTACAATTACTCTGTCTTACTGAGATTCAGTTGAAGCCTGCTGTTCCCTATCCAGACCCCACAGCTTCCATCACCACAAAAGGGCATCCACAGCATCACTTTGTGGAAATGTACAACTAGGTATCATATGCATACTTAAGATAATTCATTCCATAGCTACTCAGTGGCTTCATGTAGATATTAGAAGTGGAGAGAGTACTGAGGCCTGCTGCACCCCACAAAGAAAAGCCCGTTGGGTTTGACTTCTTGTTCCCTATCCACGTGCCTTGGAGGAAGAAGGTGAACCACCACAAAAGCATGCCCCCTACTCCCAGCTCCCAAAGCCAACCAAAAAGGATACCAGCTTTGATGGTATCATTGAGAGGTCAAGAAGAGCCAGGATGGATGTGCACTCTATCCTGCTCCTGCCAGAAGTCATCCAGAAGTGTGACGAATGCCATTTCTGTCCCATATTCAACCTGAAACTTCAGTGGAAGGGATCCAGTTAATCTGTCTCATCCAGAACTCTCTGAAGCTGTAGTACAATAGCACAACCACCTTCTCATCTACTTTCCCTAGAAAGGGGAGGAGAGAGACTGGACAAATAGCTTCTTGAGAATTGGCATGATAGCTCTTTAAATAGTGCCAAAAGCACCACTTTTGTCAATGATAAATTAACCATTGTTTGAACCCATCCACATGTCACCTTCTTGACCAACCACAAGGAGCATGGATCTGATTCATTGGTGGTCATGCTTACAGTCCCAAGAGCTCTCTCCACTTACTTGGTTCTAACAGGAACAAACTGTTCCTATATAACTCTCCAAAAGACCTGCACCCCCATTGACTTCCAACTGAGAATGAGTCTGAGCAATTTTATCTGTTAACTGAAAATTCCTCCGTATGTCTGTAAAGGTAAACCCCTCAGCCCTCCCCCCTTACCCTTACCTAGGAGGGCCCAGACAACTTTAAACGCAGGCCACCAGGCAATTCTCTGTAGATAAAATAAGAGTGGAGATATATTGCTGTTTTCCACTCTTACCGCCATGAGGTAGGCCTCAGTAGAAGCTCTCATGATTAATTGGATTCATTCCTTGTCTTTTCCTTTGGTGCTCTAGATGTCTCTTGACCCTTTTTAGCGTCCTCAACTCTTCCCTAAATAAACCAGAATGGTGGGAGTGATGGGCCAAGAGAGGTGGCAGGGGCATTATCCTGTTCCAGGTAGTGGCCACCAGTGGTGGGTTTCACATTTTGTTGCTACCGGTTCGCGTGCACGTGTGCCTAGCCTTCCGTGCATGAATTTTGCGTGCGCGCCTTCCGCACATGCACCCAGCCTCAAAACCATGCCTAAATAAGCCGGCGTAGAGCCGGGGCAGACTTATTGAATAGGTCTTATTCCTGCAGAGTGGATAGCATAAAAGTCACCAGAGCATGATCTGACCGCAACATTCAGATCACATGGTCACTGTTCTGAGAAGAAAACTCTCAGATGTGTGATTATTTTTCAGTGGGCCATGAATAACCTAGATTAAGCCCATGATTGTCATAATGGCCATGAGCTTCTGGGGCCAGCACCAGGGATGGCAAATTAAAATACCCCCCCACCCAGGTCAGTAGCCTGGGGAATTCCACAGCCAAGTCCATAATGACCTACAGCAGCTGAGGCAGAAAGGTTCTACACCTCTCTGTAATCTCAATTGATCCATGCCCCTGTCTTCAGAAACAGAATTTCATGACTTGTGAACTTGTGGAGCAGTGCCCCTGAAGTCTCAGGTAACAGTTTCTAGTCCCCCTCCCTTGTCTTGAGGTCCCAGCTGGTATCATACCCTAAAGTCATCCAGACATGTTTCAGAAAGGGGGCTGTCTGCCTGGGCCTAGCCAAGTCTCAATAACAGAATAACACAGTTGGAAGGGACCTTGGAGGTCTTCTAGTCCAACCCCCTGCTTAAGTGGTGTACAAGAAACTGTACACCACTTCAGACAAACAATTACTGTGTTTCCCCTAAAATAAGGCCCTGACATATATTTTTTTGATCCCTGAAATAAGCACTTAAGCAGAGATGAGATGGTTAGATAGTATCATTGACATAATGAACATGAAGTCGGGCAAATTGGAGGTTAGAGGGGCCTGGCATGCTTTGGGCCATGGGATTGCAAAGTCAAACACAATTTAGCAACTGAATAACAACAACACACACATACATAAACACACATGCTTTTTTATCTACTGTACTGTATATAAGTGACTGCCGTATTTTCTTATATTTGATGAAACTGTCTATGTTTATAGGCAGTCTGCTAATAGATGGCAAGTGTAATTTTTGATCCATTGAGTAAATGGGGCCATACATTTATCTTTCTAGTGTTGCAGTACCAGTCTTTCAGCTTTAAGAGCATGGACAGTCCTTTTATGTTTATATCGTTCACAAATTCCATGTACAACATATATAATTCTAGAGCATTTTGTTGGAGATATCATAATTTATGTCACATTTAAAATGTGTCCATTTAAAACATACAGTATGTTTTTACCCTGTTCTATACCTACTAAGTTTGGGGAGAAAGTAGTGAACCATATAGATGTGACTGCAACAAAAGCTAAAATTTTCAGAGTACAGGTAGTCCTTGATTTACAACTGCAATTGAGACCAACATTTCTGTTGCTAAGCAAGACATTTGTTAAGTGAGTTTTGCTCCATTTTAAGACCTTTCTTGTCACAGTTTTAAGTGAATCGCTGCAGTTAAGTTGGCAACACAGTTAAGTGAATCTGACTTCCCCATTGACTTTGCTTTTCAGAAGGTCACACAAGATGATTACATGACCCCAGGACACTACAACTGTCATAAATACGAGTCAGTTGTCAAGGGTTTGAATTTTGATTACATGACCATGAGGATGCAACAACAATTGTAAGTGTGAAAAATGGTCATAAGTCACTTTTTTCAGGGCTGTTGTAACTTTGATCACTCAATGACTATTTTAAGTCAAGGAGTACCTGTATAATATTTTCTTGAATTATATAACTAATATATGTCTGAAACCTGTGTTAATCACAGGTAAGCTGCACGACAGGAACACAGTTCTGAATTTATGCCATTTACAGTTTGTAGAAATTGTCCAACATCAAACCATAACTTTGGTTCGACCTGTTTGATCCTAACCATCATTAAGATTAAAAACGAGAAAACAACGATGAACCTGAGGGTGGCTAATATTGACTCATAGCTTTACAAATTATACATTACTTTTAAAACAGTTACACATGTAATTTGCTATATCAATTTTAATTAACATTCAAGCACAGTAATTTATAATTTTAAAGCAATGGTTATATCTTCCTTTCCATCAGTAGAACTGGACTTTTGACATATAGTGCAAGAGAACCAGTGCTGTGAAATAATATGCCTTTTTTTTTTACAGTTGCCTTTCAAGACATTGTTATACTATCCTTGAAATAGGTTTAAATCCTAGTTTCAGCATGTAAAGGGATTTGTTTCCTTATGCTGCTAATTACTAAGCTGAATAATTTACTAGTTTGGACAATATGTACAAATTAAAATACTATATTTTTACTGATCCTAGATGAGATACAAAGAGAGAACAGAGTAAGGGAATAATTGTATTTTGGATTTTATTTCTTGATAATTATTATTTTCTGCATATGGGTCTTAAATTTTTACCTATTTGAAACATTCATAATTAAATTTATGCTTTTTTAAACAGGATATTTCTGCACAAGAAAGCAATATATTAGGGGCATTCTGTGACATGAATGTAAGTTTTCCATTTCTATTTAAAATGCACAGCGTCAAAAATTATAGCCTACTACTTTTGTTCATGACAGCATTCTAGTGGCTTACGTATTGTCCTGAATTTCTGTTGATATAAAAATTTATTAAGTAAGATCCTTAAGGTACATTATACTGAATCAATATTACTTTCTACAGCCTATTTATTTCATATATCCTCTGACTTTCTACTGTAGCAAATACTGAAGGAGGCTAATATGAGTCTCTGGAGAAGGGCGGCACATAAATCAAATCAAATCAAAATCAAAAATTAAAAAAAACAAAAAAAGTGAAAATAATATTGAAATTAGTACTAAAAGGCTGGGGAAAATATATTAATCCATACAGATTATCTAAATCAGGCGTTTTCAACTAGTTGGCTTGCCTGGACCCCATTGAGTGAAGAAGAGTTGTTTTTGGCTGCATATAAAATATATAATATAGTTAATGTATACAAATACACATAGTGTTAAAAGTGTATGATCTTGTGGGTCACAGTACTAGTTGTCAGGGCCACATGTGATCTATGGGCAGTGGGTTGGACATGCCTGATCTAAATACTAATAGAACAAAGGCTAAATATAACTTTCAAAAGACTGCATTTCATAGCCTGGAAGCAGTTCAGGGAACAGCTTTCTCTTGTATGCTTTTCTTTTAAACTGGGAGGTCTCTAACAATCTATTTATTATTTGTATCCCACCTTTAAAGAGGTATCTTTAAAATAGATTCTGTTATAGGTCTTAATGATCAGATAAGTTTAGAATAGGAAAAATAGCTTTATAAATCTGTATACTGCTTTGTATTTTGTGTTTGAGTCTGCCTGGTACTGTTCTGACTTCGGCTTCCTGAGACAGTAAAAAGCATATAATTAGACCCAAAAACCCTTTTTTTATTTCAACAGCTGTGAATTATGTTCATTCACAGCCCATAATGAGTCACAAATAGTTTGTAAAGAGTCCGACAGAAGTCACCTTTATCTCCCTTGACATGCTGCCAAAGACCTAATTGGCAATTAGCTTTGCAAGACCACATGGAACACAGAGTCAAAATGGAGCTTCAGAATTTAAACTGACTGGAACAAACAAAGTTGCTTCCTGCAAAGGCGCAAGTGCCTTTGCTGCTCCTTTATGTTTTATGGGAGGGGCCAATCATCTCCAAGCCCTACTCCCAAGTCATCCCTTTCGTCTTAACTGTTCTTGCCTTCTGGCAGCTCTGCGCATGCGTGCACTGGGAACAGGCTTCCCCTGTTCCTCTGCCTCGCTGATGTCCGACTCTGGAGGCTCCGGAGGCAGCACATATCTCCCAGATGGCCCTGGCCCCCTCTCTGCCTCTGAGGCAGAGCCCTCGTCCAAGCCTTCCCCACACTTCAGGACTGGCCCATGTTCCTCCCCAAACTCCTCACTGTCCAACTCTGCTGCCAGCTCTGCAGAGTTTAATCTGTATGGCTACGTAGCTTACCTAAACTATTCTGCCAAGCTCATAACAGATAAAAACAATTCAATTAAAAAAAGTTAAAAAACAGTATAAACTATCCGTAACCAATTTAAAATAACTTATGCTATGTTTTTACTGTTGGATGAATAAACAAGTATAGCTTCACTCTTTTAATGTGTATAGACTGAATATATTATATCACAGCTATGTTCAGCTTCATAGTCACAATATGCAAAGTTAAGTGATATAGAGTTGAAGTGCTAAATCTACAAAGACAAATTTAAAAAATACATAAAATGAGTATGTTCCGCTTTTTCAGGAATTTCAAAGAGTTCAGCATTGATACATAAACCTAAATACATGCAGATGGATATGAAATGTGAAACTACAGAAGTTTCATATATAGCATTTCACAACATTACATAGATTTAATTTTAACAATTCAAAATCAATACATTGAATTGTGCATGGAAATTAAATGGAATTTATACAGATCCTGAAATATTGCTTCAGTGCTCATGAAGAAAAGATTTCAGAATAGCATGTAGGCAGGGTGGGCTGCTGGGGGTTCGCAGGGGTTCGAGAGAACCTCTAGCTAAGATTATTTGCAGTTCGGAGAACCTCCAAATCCCACTCCTGGCTGGCTCCGCCCACCCCACCCCTCCCAGGAGTCCCCATGCGGCCTGTTTTGGATGCAGGTAAATGCAGGGTGTGCACGGAGGCTCAGGGAGGGTGAAAAATGGGCATACCGGACGTTCCGGCCCATTTCCGGCCTCTGGAGCTTGGGGGGGCCGTTTTTCCC
>JANHZT010000856.1:106207-121711 GCA_032468215.1 Stegonotus admiraltiensis
TTGTCCATGGTTCTAAATTCCTGGTGCGTGTACCAGGCAGTGGCCTGGCTTACAGCCAGGTTTGTTCAGCCACTGACCTGGTCTACTACAGAAATCTGAACCAGATCTTACCAGACCTTATTCCAACAGTGGTTAAAAGACTGAACTTCAAACCTGGAAATCCCTGGTTCAAATCTTGCTCAAAACATGATCTCAGAAGATGAGGTAGAAGAGACTATGCCTGTGATTTTCATCTGCAATAATAATAGCTTTCTTATGGAGCAACTGTCAGGAGTATTGAGGGCAAAGTTAGATAGAGGAACAAGGCTTCACTTTCTCTTGGGAACATCTCTCTTGCAAACTTCTGTCTCTAACTGTATTTTCTTGCAATGTGATTAGCTTGCATTTGAAACATTGGATTATGATACAAAGCTGTTGACGGTTGGGGGTTTTTTTGTAAACAAGTTTTATTAGAATTTTTCTTTCATCATACATATTTTATGAACAGTGTGTTGACCAGGTCACATCTTATACATCTTGTATATATTAATCTTTATAATCTATTCCAATCTTCCCATTTTTTCCATCTCTTTTATATAATTATTAACACATTAATCATTTTTCACCATATCTTTTTATTTAAGCTTCTACCATATTATTCTTTTTTCCCCAAGTCCATTTTACATGTTTCCAATTTCAGCCATAATATTCTTTTTCCATACTTCTTTATTTTATTTTAATTTCTTCTTAATACATAATACATAAACAGTATCACTATCTGCCCTTAATTCCTAATCTCTTACAATAACATCAATTATCTTATTTCTCCATTACAGAATATATTTCTCAAAATCTCCATCCCACTTTTTAAGGTTTCAACTTAATTTAAATTGTCTTCAAAATTAAACCAAATTGCCATTTCACATTTCATCTGCTATTCTGTTTTACTGTAAGCAATATACATCATCATATTCAAATCTTACATTAAAATCCTTTAACTTAGTTGACCATCCACAATAATATTAATACAGTTCCCTTAAATCTATTAGTATGTACCTTATTTCCCTTCCTCCTTTCCACTAATCTTCCCTTCATTAACCATTTTCTCTTGCTGTCTCCAAAATTCCACTTCTTGATAGTTTTCTCCTTTTATCCCATTCTCTTAACTTCTGCTTTTTCTTTTTTCTTTTTATATTTATTATATCTTTTCCTCTGAATCCTTTTTCTCACTTTTAGATATATTATTCAAGTAGTTCTCCCCAATCTTTCTCCTAATCTCTTTCCATTCTTTCCCTCTTTACCCTTTGATTGATTCTTTTGGGGGGGATGTTCCCACCTATCCACTCTTTCTTTGCCACTGTAAATCCCAGCGAAATCATCTGCTTTTTGCATTCAATTCCTTTTCCTTCAATATTATTTTCTTGCTTCTCATTTATGGTCTCTTTTACCACCTCCTCCCCTATTTCCTGTTCTGTGTGTTCCAGCAAAATTTCTGACTTTTTATTACCCTTTAGTGATTCACGCATATTTTAAATATCTCAATTAATTCCTCACACATCCAAGACTCCATATTGCCAATTTAAGAAATTGTTAACACTTTTGAATTGTCACATTTAATTAAAATTTAAAATCTATACAGTCTTTTTGTTTTCAAATAATGTCCAATTCAAGTATCCAGTCCACTCCAAGTTAAAGATTTGTTATCTTCCACAGCCATTGAGAATTAAAACTAAGCAATCTAGAAAGACAAATACTCCTTAAAAGTTCTCATAGTTTCCAAATTATCTTTTAGTAGTCAAGGTCACAGCTGTACTTTCTCTTCTATCTTCCAACAAATATTGCAGTACTCTCTTTCCACCAGCAGATGTCTCTCTCAAATCCACAATATTCTCAAACCAACTAAACGTCAAAGCTGTCAAAAATATTTTAAATCCACATAAAAAATAGTTTTCCTCGGATTCTTTTCTTTTGTGATTTTTAATTTCTCCAAATCCAATTATAGATACGAAAACTTTCTTGGGCTTTAGTAGTCTAGCCTCCTCTTTGTTCTTCTCCCTCCATAGAATTTCCCAAGTGCCAATTAACCACTCATTTTATCTCCGGGACACCTTTTAATGTTCCAATTTGAAATTTTCTTTTACCTGTGAGTTGGCCAATCATTCACCCGGTACCAGCACTCTGTTCAAATACCATTCCTGCACAAAAACATAGTCCAGTTGCCCCAGCTTCAGAGTGGTCATTTTACAATGGCCGCCACCCCTGCCGCCGTTCCGAAGAGCTGCCTCCGACCTTTCGAGGAACTTCCCTGTTCCTCTTGGTCATCCAAGACACCTCTCCTTCTTCACCGTCCCTACAGGACAGTTCCAATCCGAAGACCCCCCCGACAATGTTTTTCTGGCTGGATTTTCACAGAGTTTGTCGGAACCCACTATTTTTCCAGCCGGTCTTGCTGCAACCCTTCCGGTTTCTCCTGAAGAGGCGTTCTGACAAATCTGTTGAGTTGAGAGGGCTATAGCATTCATCATTAAGTATCTTTCATCTTTTTATCAACTCATTCTTCTCTTTGGTTGCTTAATAGAAACTAAAATTCTAGGCATGATCCTCCATTATTTATTCCTTGGATTAATTCATATTATTTTATACATTAGAATGAGTAGATAAAATGAGTTTCTTTTTATTAATTGATTCTGTTATTATATATTTTCCTTTTTCATTTCAGTTTGTCATTTATTTTTTTGTATGAGAGTCCAGCACAAGGTTTCATATAATTGGTGCTTAATGGAAAAGGCATCAATATGTTTTAAAGAAAAAAAAATAGTGTTCCCTAGAGGTTGAGTATTGGCCCACTATGGGGGCTATACAGATAAGGGAAATGTAATCCATTGTATCTGAAAGATTGAGGAAATGTGATTTAGGGGTTCTCTCTCTCACCAGTTATCTTTCATTCTTTATGCCTTTGAAAGCTGTGGCAAATAGATTTTTGGGGAGTGTTCTTCATGAATGTACAGTATGGTACACAAACATAGGGGTCCCCAAGCTCCAGGCCGTGACTCACTAGTGGGCTGCAACCCATTCAGAACAAGGCCACAAAAAGCGGCAAGCGAGCTCATGTACAGCTCCGCTTGTGTGAGTGGCAGGCTCTCATGCTCATGTTCAAAGCTCCATTTGTGTGAGCAGTGGGCTCCTGCTCCTGCCGCTTGTACAAATGGAGCTATGTGCACTTGCACGCACATCCACCACTCACACAAAGCCATCCCCTCTTCCTTCCTGCTGGACCACCAAGCCGGAAAGGTTGTGCACCTCTATATTATAGAAAAGAAAATTTTTCCTAATTCTAGTTGGCAAATATACCATATTTTTGGAGTATAAGATGCACCCCCCCCCAAGTGGGTGAAAATTTCAGTGCATCTTATAGACTGAATACAGGCCTGTTTTTGGGCTCCTTAACCCTCTGCGCATTATGTTTTCATCCTCCCTGGCCCCCAGAAGCATTGTGCATTGCTCTCCACGGCTCATTTTCGGGCTCCCGAACCGTCCGTGTGTCACGTTTTTGTCCTCCCTGGCCCCCAGAAGCACTCTGCATTGCACTACACTGCCCGTTTTCACTCCCCCCAGCCCCCAGAAGCATTCTGCAGGCCAAAAATGGGTGTGTTTTTGGCAAAAACAGGACACACGTAGGGTTCAGGAGGCCAAAAATGGGCCTCTATTTGGCCTGCGAAGTGCTTCTGGGGGCCGGGGAGGGCAAAAACAGGACATGCAGAGGCCAAAAACTGTTTTTTTTCTTGCTCTCTTCCTCTAAATCTAGGTGCATCTTATAGTCCGAAAAATACGGTATGTATCTTAAGTTTGTTGCTGTAAGACATTTCAGTTTAAGTTGTTCAATTTTTGTACTTTTTGCATAGATCAGAATATGGCTGCACATCCCTGCTGTCATGCAACACATTATACCCTTTAGGACCTATGTCATCAGGTACTTTTTGCACTTATTTCTGATTCCTGAAATTTATTTATATAAAATATTAACCTATTTGTTTATTGAAATTTGGCCACCATATAATGTTTGAACTTACCATATAGAAGGTACCCAGAGCATGTCTATTCTGTCAAATTCACAAGATGGACCGACTCAGTGGAGATAGGTCCATGTAATTCAGTGCTGTGTCATGAAGGGATTATTAGGTAACCAGCACCATAAAATATACTTAGAAGCATATTGGGAAGCCAGTGCAGGTTGCATAACATTGGTAGTATATGGGCCATTGCATCATTGCATTCTGGATGCTTAGCTTTAGTATTTAAGAAATCAATAATTATACTGGACAACATTTTTTGGCAAAGTTTTGCTTCCTGAAAAACATTTGGTGATTATGATAGATGCCTTCAAACTAAACACAAATAAAATTTTTGAATGAGGAGGTGAACCTCTTGACTGCTGTATCAGTTGAATTTGTAATCATTTGGCATCAAGCTATAGCTATAGAAATCAGCCATACCCATTGTAATCTAGTATCCTCCACACATGTTGAACTACAATTGCAGGAAAAAAATTTGGCAGTATAATCATGAGATACTAGGTTGGAAAGGCTATTCCAGGATATGAAATTTAGACTTTTTCTGATCGTTGTATCTAAAAGCCATTGTGCATGGATAGAAGAAATCTGGATTCAAATACCCATTAAACAGAAAATTAAGCCCTGCTTGAATCTAAATAAAATCAAATTACTTGTAGCAGTCTAGTTCTGAGGAAAAAATGGAATAGTAGTATATATGGTAGATAATGTAGAAATGTAAGAAATTAAAAATTATATAAAATTGTCAAGTCACATGGATTTTCACATGGATTTGATAACATATTTGAAATGCTTTCAGAGAAGTCTTTTCCCAAATGAAATTACATTTAAACTTACTTTTATTTAACTTAAAAGTGGACTGGTTTCTTATGTCTTACAATTGTGCTGTTAAGGTTTCTGTAAAGCTATATATTTTCAATAGAAAATATGATGACTGGCAAAATTAATTTGACTTGTTTTGTTAATATTAATTTGATCTTCCTTGTATTTCTGCTTAGGTATTTATGCAAACTGTCGGACCAGGAGTTAAGACAGAGTGCAGCTCGTAATATGGCAGATTTAATGTGGAGCACAGTTAAAGAGCCATTAGATACTGCCTTGTGTTTTGATAAAGAGAGTCTTGATCTTGCTTTTAAGTACTTTATGTCACCAACCTTAACCATGAGATTGGCTGGACTTAGTCAAATAACAGTAAGAAGCTTTTGAATATATGTAGAATATAGATATACAAGTAAATAAGTATATGTAAAAGTGTTCTGAGGCAATACCGGTAGTCCTCAACTTATGATCACAATTGAACCCAAATTTTCTATTGCTAAGCAAGACATTAAGTTAGTTTTGCCCCATTTTTTGACCTTTCTTACCATGGTTGTTAAGTGAATCACTGCAGCTATTAAATTAGTAACATGGTTATTAAGTGAATCTGACTTCCCCATTGACTTTGCTTCTCAGAAGGTCACAAAAGGGGATCACATGACCCCAGGAAATATTTATGACGCTGCAACTGTCATAAATATGAGTCAGTTGCCAAACATCTGACTTTTGATCATGTGAGCATGAGGATGCTGCAAAGTGTGAAAAACAGTCATAGGTCACTTTTTTCAGTGCCATCGTAACTTAGAACAGTTGCTAAACACACTATTGTAAGTTGAGGACTATCTGTATCATTTTTCTTTTCTTCAAAAGTTATGATTTTACTGCCTAAGTAGAATTTGGCCCCCAACACAGCAGAATAAGATGATAGGTTATTGAAATGAGAGAATGGGTTGTACAACTTAGGACTGCATATGGGCATATTACCTTCCAGTAAATTCATCAAGGAATGGCTGAAAAAAAGGAAAAAGAAATGAAGTGTTTTAGAATGACCAAATCAAAGTCTAGATTTAAATCCCAGTGAGATGCTGTGAGGTGATTTAAGGCAGTCTGTACATGAAAGAAATCCATCAAGGATAACAATAGCAGAGCTGGAAGGGACCTAGGAAGTCTTCTAGTTCAACCCCCTTCCTAAGCAGGACACCCTATATCTGTGATGGCGAAGGCACGCAGAGCCCTCTCTGTGGGCACACATGCCGTCGCCCCAGGTCAGCCAGCTGGTCTTCGGGTTTCCAACACGCGCATGTGCGGCGGCCAGATGGTCATCGGGTTTCCAGCGCTCTAGCGTGCACACACGCACATCTTCTTGTGTGGGCACTCTGCCTAAAAGGTTCGCCATCACTGCCCTATATCATTCCAGACAAAAGACTGTCCAATCCCTTCTTAAAAACATCTAGTAATGGAGCACCTGCATGAAGGTGTGGGAAAAAGTTTCTTCCAGACAATACCACAGGCTTGTAGGCAGTTACAAGAAATGCCTACCTGAGGAGGTTTCTGCCAAAGGGGGCAATAGCAGACATTAGAGGAAATGATGTACTTACTTATTACACAGAAAACTACTGTTGCTTAGAACTATTTGAATATACATACGATACTATACTTTGGCTCACTATGTGATATCTGTGTAAAAATTACATTACGCATAATTCAATTGAACCAAAACAATCAAGGGGCATTTTTATTACACAAAGCCACAAAAATGGCAATAAGGATTGCTTGTAAATAAGATGAAATATCTTCACAAATACAGCAAATTTAAATTCAGGCTGATACTTGATGCAATACTTAAATTTTGCAAACTTTGTCATAATGAAACGCTGTTTCTTCAGTGTGCTAACTTTATATTTTTAAGGAGAGGGAGAGTAAATCTGTTTTAAATAAAATTAGTAGCAAAATGCATGTGATTTTGTTACTGAATTCGGATATTGTCATAATCCATGCAGGCTTAATCAGGTTTTTTAAAAACAATTTGCAAAACAGTTTAATCCATATATTATGATTCCAAATTTCAGTGGCTCTGTTTGCACACAAGAAGCTACAGCCAAATAATCCATTCTTTTACGTATTCATAGGCATTTTTGTTTGTAAAATAAATGGATATTTTAATATTGTATACAATACAAATGGTTGTAATGATCAAAATAAGAAATTGCAATTATTAATGAAGTTTACTATGAAAGCATCAGTGCAGTAATTAGTATATCAGTATGTTCAGTTCTTCATGTATTTTAATTATAAAAGGAAAACAATCATTTGCAAAAGATGTTAATGAATAAATTTGTGGTAAGAACCTATTTTGATTAACTTGCTGTTCTTTATTGGCTAAAATGTATTTCTTTAGTATTTTTATTATAGAAATTGAGTTACTGATTTGATTAGTTAACTTTTGAATGATGCTTCATTTAAATCAATTGTATCCTTTTGCATTTATAAATTTAAAGTGTTTCTTCCTACTTATAGAATCAACTTCATACTTTCAATGATGTGTGTAATAATGAATCCTTGGTTTCAGATACAGAAACGTAAGTATCTTTTATCTTTGGAATACTTTCATTTAACCTAGCCCCAACTACATTGCAGTCAACAGTAAAATTTCATTAGAATTCAGTGTGAACTGTGATTTTTAAGTCATTCAATGCCAAATGCAAAAATGATGGTTATTTTAAGTTTTATATGTACATCATACTTTAACACACATTAACTAAAAATCTCAAATCCTCTCTGGAAGGTTGAGTTGCCCCTCCAATCTTTCAAATACAAATCCTTTCTTTCCCATAGAAGTTTATTGATTTTCACCAACTGTAAATGGATATTCCATACACCAGTAGGAGATGGCTTATGTAGTGCTAAGACTAAAGAAATTGCATGTCCCTAACCTAGTAGATAACAATTAATGGAAATTCTGCAGTTACCTTCTTACGTTTTTCCTCTCTTATATAGATCCATTGCTAAAGAACTTGCAGATTGGCTAATCAACAACAACGTAGTGGAACATATTTTTGGACCAAATTTGCATATTGAGGTATGTTTATTATAAAGCAGGATTGTCTCTCTTTATCATGACGTTTAAGTTTTAATGTTTTAATGTTGATTTAATGTTTTCCAGATCATTAAACAGTGCCAAGTGATTCTTAATTTTCTTGCTGCTGAAGGCCGGCTTAGTACTCAGCATATAGACTGCATATGGGCTGCAGCACAGGTATATCCTTACTTAAGAATTATGCCAAAAAGTGGTCTCAGGCAAAATACTATTATGCTAAGAAAATAAAAATAATGGAAAGGCTTGGGTTTAGATGGAATGGGAAATGGATTTATTCAATATGGCAGGTATACAGTAAATCCCTTCCTTTGAACCTGTAAGGTTTGTAGAGCTGCAAAAGCCTTATATGTTTGCAGCTTATTCCCATAGCACTAAATTATGATTTTAATTATATCTGAATTAGATGTGTTTCTTAAATATATATGTACATGCTTATATGTATTAGTGTAGATGCTGTTTATTGTTTTGGGATTTTTATCATGAACAGCTACTTAGAATTAAAACATAGAGGTCAAGTGATATCAAATCTAGTGCTCAGGCAGTAGGTCTCTCAACTCTGATGTGTTAAGTGTTTTTCTTCAGCATTAATGACAAGTTAATTTAATTTCTCTGATTGTTTCAAGCCACCAAGAGTTGCTTGGAATTGGGCAGCCTCTAAATTTAAATAAGTAAACTTCAAAAGGAAAGGAATTTTTGGATAAAGCATGAAAAAGCAGCAGTTGGATATTAACTACTTATTCTTCAACATATATGCTCCTAGAAACTTTGAAGCATTTTTCATATTAAAGCAGTTTAATATAAGTAGTCCCCAACTTAAAACCATTCATTTAGCGACCTTTTGACATTACAGTGGTACTGAAAAGAGCGACTTAACCATTTTTCACACTTACAACCTCTGCAGCATCCCAATGTTCACAGGATCAAAATTCAAATGCTTGGCAATTGGCATGTATTTCTGTCAGTTGCAGTGTTTTGGGATCATGTGATTACCTTGTGCAACCTTCTGACAAGCAAAGTCAATGGGGAAAGCAGATTCACTTAACAATTATATTACTAACTTAACAACTTCAGTATTCGCTTAGTAACTCTGGCAAGAAATGGGGCAAAACTCACTTAACAAATATCTCACTTAGCAACAGAAATTTTGGGTCAATTGTAGTTGTAAGTCAAGGACTACCTGTATAGCATACTGGGGTTCATTTATTACTTAATACAAATTTTTACCATCATTGGTATTAGATGTTATGGCATTCAATGAATTGGTACTGCAAAGACTAGTATCCAAAAAATGGAAAGCAATCTCCCAAGTGTATAGAAATGTTTCATTCGTGTTTCCCTTTTCTATTGTAAGATAAAGGTAAAGTCTCTTTTTACTTGAGTTTGACTCCACATGACTATTTTAATGTCTACTTTTTCAGCAGACATTAAACAAATCCTTGTATGTAGATCAGTAGTAGAAGGATTTTAAAGTTTGTATTTGTGAAGACTGCTATATGAAGTTCTAGTTACTGCTAAACATAGTACAGGCAGACATCAATTTATGACCAAAATTGAGCCAAAAATTTCCCCTGCTAAGCAAGACAGTTGTTAAATAAGTTGCACCCCATTTTATGACACAGTTGTTTGCCACAGTTGTTAAGTGAATCATGCATTTGTTAAGCAAATCTGACTTCCTCCATTGACTTTGCTTGTCAGAAACCAACTGAGAAGGTTACAAATGGTGATCACATGACCCTGGGACACTGCATCTGTCATAAATACATGCTGGTTGCCAAGTGCCTGAATTTTGATCACATGATCATGGGGATGCTGTAACAGTCATAAGTGTGAAAAACAGTCACAAGTCACTTTTTTTAAGTGCCATTGTAACTTCAAAGGGCCACTAAATGAATGGTTATAGGTATATATTGCAAATTGTGCAAATGATTATCTTTCACCAACTTAAGATTCCTAAAGATTCCAACCATTTTAAAAACAAGCAAAAACATAATATACCAAAGCCTTTGCGTGGTGATGAATTAATATTGAAAAAAAAATCATGGTTTTGTTTTTATTTGATAATAAATATCATTTTCTTTCAGTGCTAATCAGTGAACACTTGGCCAACACTGTAATTACTTTTCTGAATTAGATATTTCAGTGCTAAATTAATTTAGGTTTAGATTTGCTTTCTCCGTTTGTTTTAAAAAATGTTTCACATCTCTAATTGCCCTTTATGATTTGATATTATTTTGTATATTTGTATTTTCATTATCACAATTTTGTAAAATATTTTAGAAGAGAGAGCATGGTATTAACGAAAACTAAAACTAAAAGAGACAGGGTGTTCATAAAATGAAAAACGTGTTTTGAGCCTGATACTTACGAATTCTGAAGGTTCAGTCAAACCCTGTCTCTTCTTCATCAGAAACAAAGATACTTACTTTTTAGATGGTGTCACTGTCTCTGCTGCATGGCCTCTGCACCTGTTCCATACTGCAGCATCCATTATCCCACCACCCTGCTTGCTCCATTGTGCCACCTTTCCCTGCCTTCCCACAACTGCTGCTCAGTTGTGGCATATAACACAGATCTTCCCACTTCTCATCTTCCCTTTGCTGCCCTTCAGACGTTGTCACCAAGGAAACTCTTGTAACTTTTTTTATGGTTCCCTCAAAACACGTCTGCTCAGAACAATTGCATTTTAGTCAGTATCTGGAACAAAACAGCCTTATTTATTTCTGCAAAACAGCCTTATTATTTATTTCTGCATCTGGGTAACAAAAAAAAATGTTTCAGTTTGGGCACAAACCACCTCAAATTTTTGCTCCATGTAAAGGAATCATTTGTGCATGAATTATTTTGCTGATCCTTAGAATATACAAACTATAAGTTGCTTATAAAAACTGTTAGGAGGAGGAAAAGCCATTTCTCTTAATAAGTTGTCTTTCTCTTTCTTTTTAAAGTTGAAGCATTGTAGCCGCTATATACATGACTTGTTTCCTTCATTGATCAAGAACCTGGATCCTGTGCCACTCAGACATCTTCTTAATTTAGTTTCCATCCTCCATCCAAGTGCACATACTGAACAGGTAGAAATAAATGAATTTAAAGCAGTATTTTCTCTGGCTGAATTTTTTTCCATATATGTCTTTTTTTTTAATTAAACAAAATGAAAGTAGTTGGGAAAATTATGGCATTGCTGAGAGAATAAATTGGATGCCCTTGCTCTGAAGAGGGAGAGGAAATACATTTATGTGCATAGGTTTACTTAGATTAGAGGCCAATATTTATATCTCTATCATTTTTTTGCTGTAATAGAAAAAAATTAAATTAGGAAGATTCCATTTGAGCCTGAAGTAATTTGCATTTACATTGCAATTGTGAATTTATGAATAACAGCATACACATTTACAATTTTATGAATAACAGAATACACATTTTTTGACATTGTAATTTATTATTCCTTTACAGACTTTATATTTGGCATCCATGCTCATTAAAGCATTGTGGAATAATGCTCTAGCAGCTAAGGCCCAACTATCAAAGCAGAGTTCTTTTGCATCTTTACTTAGTACAAACTTACCCATGGGAAATAAAAAAGGTGAGTGCACATTTGTTTCCTGGGCATCATAAGTGATTAATAGATTTAAAGTTTTATGGGTGAATTTATTATAGAGACTAATATATTTTCTAAACAAAAAAACAGTTTCTTTTAGTTAACCATAAGTTTCTTGTTTCATTTTTGTTCAAAAGTAGAAATAAGAGTTTCAGGTAGAAAAGCCCAGCATATTCTAGAAAATAAAGAACACGCTCTAGAAAATTTAGTTAGATACTGATACTCCTTGATTTATGACCCCAATTGGGACCAGAACTTCTGTTGTTAAATGATGCAGTTGTTAAGTGAGTCATGCCTGATTTTATGACCTTTTTTACTGCAGTTGAGTCACACAGTGAATTGCACAGTCGTTAAATCATATGGTTGTTAAATTAATCTGGTTTGCCCCATTAGGTTTGTTTGTTGGAAGCCAGCTGGGAAGGTCACAAATGATGATTGTGTGACCTGGGATGCTGCAGCTGCCATAAATGCATGCTGATGACTAAGTGCCCAAATTTTAATCACATGACCATAAGGATGCTGCAATGGTTTTAAGTGTGGGGACTGGTTGTAAATCACTTCTTTCCATCACTGTTATAATTTGAATAGATAGTCATAAGTTGAGGACTGTCTGTATGTTACTATTGGTAATATATAATCATCACTATCTTTACTCCCCCCCCTTCTTCAGAGGAAGAAGAGCTTCGAAGAGCAGCTCCATCACCATGTAAGTTATTGCAAAAAAGCATTATGACAATCATCTTATTAAGGAATCTTTGTATAATTTTTCATTTTATCCATCTTTCATTTAGATGGCAGCTGAACTAAGTTACGTTTTAAGCAGCAGCTGCGTTCTCTTTCTAGTTCTTCCACATATATAATTCTATAATTCTTTCTTACTTTTTGTTACCCTTTGCAAGAGCAGCAACACAACTTGCAGTTATGCTATTGATGTTACAAGCTGCTAGACTAGTTTCAGGGCTAATCAAAGGTTTACAGCAAGAGCCACAACAATACAGTGCCCCCCCTCCCTTTTCAGCACCAGGGACCAGTTTCGTGGAAGACAATTTTTCCACAAACTGGGGAGAGGAGGAGCACACAACCTAGATCCCTTGCATAGCACACTTTACAGTAAGTTCACGCTCCTGATGATCTGAGGTAGAACTGAGGCGGTTCTCAGTTCTACCTCAGATGGAACTGAGAACCTGGGAAGCAGGTGGGAAGCAGCTGCAAATACAGATGAAGCTCCTCTTGCTTGCCTGCTGGACCAGTACCGGTCCTTGGCCTGGGGGTTGGGGACTCCAGGATTAATACAACTGAACCTATATTAAAATCAACATTTTCTGAACAGACTTTTTTTTCTGAAATAGGGTCACCTGCAGCAAGCCCTCAAAGCAGTGATAACAGCGATACTCATCAGAGTGGAGGAAGTGACATTGAAATGGAGGAACAACTGATTAGTAGAAATAAGCATGTCCAACAGCGACTTTCCGATACAGAGGTACAATAGTAATTTTTTTCTATTATGACAACTTAAAAAGGCTAATTAAACTAACAAAGATTAATAAAGGATTTGATAATATGAAATACATATTTTTTTTGTTTAACTTATATGGCAGGGTTTATACATTGCACTGAATCATTATTTGATTTGCTTCTCCATAATACAATCTGTTGGGTGAATTTTAGTTTATAAATCATGCTATATTTATGAACAAATCAGTGAATCAAAATATTTACATACTCTTGAATTTTACCAATATTTTGGACTAAAGATTATTCAAATGCACTTTAACATGAAAAATGCATTTAGATTTGGAATTGGCTACCTGTGTTTTGAAAGCTTCATTTGAAATCGTTCTGTCAGTACTCTCACCATCTTTTTTCAGGTTGGCAGCAGCAATTTCAGAGAATATGATCTTCCAAACGGCTCTTTGTATGATGTCTGACATAACTTGGGTTTTTAACCAAATCTATCTTGCCACCCACTCAACTTCTTTAAACCTTTGTGTGGTTTATTATATATGGATCACTGATTTATATGCTGTTGTTTCCTTTAAGATAGAAAATGCATAATCTATGCAACATGTGACCTTACCTGATTATCTAATGATTCAGCATGTAGATTTAGTATTTTTTCATTTATTTTTTTAGGAATCAATGCAAGGAAGTTCTGATGAAACTGCAAATAGTGGTGAAGATGGCAGCAGTGGGCCTGGTAGCAGCAGTGGTCACAGTGATGGATCAAGCAATGAGGCAAACTCTAGCCATGCAAGCCAATCTGCAGGAAGCCCAGGCAGTGAGGTGCAGTCAGAAGATATTGCAGATATCGAAGCTCTTAAGGAAGAGGAAGAGGAAGAAGATGAAGACCAGAGTCACAATTCCCCCAAAACTAGTCGGAATGTAGATTTGCGAAGCCGAAAAATAGAATCTCAATCAGGCATTTGCTTGGGAGATGCACAGGAAGCAACAGATAGGAATGGTGTAAACAATGGATCTGGGAATAGCCATGTTTTTAATAGTGAAGCTGTTCCATCAGTGGATAATAGAATTAGAATGCTAGATCCCTGTTCACACTCAGAGAATACTGATCATGATATAACTGGTGAAATGAGTACGGCTCATATATCCCAGGGCTCTCAAGATTCCTGTATCACACACACAGGGGACTTTCTTGGAGAAGCAATTGGAAATGAATTATTTAACTGTCGACAATTTATTGGGCCACAACACCATCACCACCACCACCACCACCACCATCACCACCACCACCACCACCACCACCATCATGAAGGGTAAGTTATTTTCAGTGTCTACATTTTTGGCAAAAGCAAAGTTTGAATTTGCAGCTGAATATTATGTCTTGAAATACTGAATTCTATCATATGAATATAGTACACAAAATAATCACATTTAAGTATCTTTTGCTTCCTTTTATAATTCTTTTGCTGATTAAAGGGAATAAAAATTCAAGAAATCATTGTTCACTCAAAATTCTGCATCAGTAAAGCTTTGAAACAAAACATAGAATTTTCTTTAATATGCTGAATCTCGCTTTGCTGGTATATCTGTCCACATGTGAACATAAGCAGTCTTAGGGACAATATTAAAATCTTGTTTGAAATAAGTAATTTATTGCAGTCTCAAGCACCTTTCATTTTTAATCAAGCTAAGTAATTCTGAAATGTAATACGTATTTCTTGTACCCTGTTTCCCCCAAAATAAGGCACCCCCTGATAATAAGCCCAATCAGGCTTTTGAGCACCTGGCAATAAGGCCAAGCACATATTTCAGGGTTCAAAAAAAAGTATAAGATAGGATCTTATTTTCGGGGAAACGTGGTATATATTTTTTTTCTTAAGGAATGTGTAACAGTTAGTGTGATTGCATTTCTACAGTTGAATCTTTTTAAAAGTTACATTTGTTGTTATGAATGAACAAATTGTTATTTTTAACTTTTAGATGGAAATCTATCAGCACCACCTGCTATGGGGTGGAGGAAGGAGATACCTGATATTGATACAGTGTATTGTTTTATTGCATCGAAGCATGATTTTTTATGATTGCAAAAAGCAACAATATGTATTAAGAATAGTTAGTTGTTTATGTATACTTAAGAATAGTTAGTTGTTTGTGTAAATTTTTGCACTGTTTGTAGTATAAGTTTAACATAAATTCCTCATTGTGATTTGTAGTTCTTGGAGCTAAAAAGTAGTTGGATTCTCATGCTGCAGTCTTAACAAATCCTATCTTTGTAGATATGCATGAAAAAATATTTATATATTTAGTAAATTTATATACCGGCCATCTAGCTGCCTAAACTGACTATCCAAATTAGAGTTCTTCAAAGTACTCTTGAAGATTAAAATTTTTTGAGCTCTAAGTAGTTAGTTATAGTTATAGTTTATTCAATTTATATACCGCCCTTCTCCCGAAGGACTCAGGGCGGTGAACAGCCAACCATA
>JANHZT010000856.1:121811-136223 GCA_032468215.1 Stegonotus admiraltiensis
CCGTCAACATCCACTCTCGGCGTCCCTCGATCCCGGGGAGGGGGAGGCATGCCCAAAATAGTGGTCTAGCCACCTTCAGGACCGACACCAGGCCAAAAATAGCGATCTTCATTGGCAAACCGCCACCACCGCTCCGGCTTCCGACGAGGCCCCGGGGTGGGGTGGGGGATGCAGCCATCGCCGCCGCAGCTACCGCCGCCGCCGCCGCCCAGCTGATACGGCCACAAAAATGCGGCGCCCTCTGTCTCACCCTCGTTCCGCCTAGCCACGATCTCCCGGGGGGTGAAAAACCCCTCTACGGGCTGGCAGAACATTTATCCAGCTGACCCTGGGGCCATAGATGTCCAACGGCCCCCTTACGTGGACAAAAGCTGGGAGAAAGCTGCCATCCCCTGCCTGCGATTCAGGCAAACACCGCCATCTTGAGCATGCGCAGAAAGAAAAAAAAAGTAGCCATTTCTGAAAATAGAACACCTTGCATTCAAGAATTTGGTTCAAGATTGGGACAAAATGGGACAATTAATTTCATGTTGTCTTCAGTGTTCTGACTTAAGAGTAATCTTTATGCAAAAGAAACTCTTATTCCCCAGATTTCAATAATAACATAACCAAGCATTTAAAAAAAAGTAAAAGATGGTACAGTACCTAAATTTAATGGAATGTTCTCCCAAAAAACTCTATCCTGTTTTCATGTCTGGATTTAGGGTGAGAATTGGAAGCAGCACTACTACAGAATGGAAACATTCAAAGCACTGTTTCTCCTGCTTCGCTTATTTTTCACCAAACAGAGAAATACTTTTAACTTTCCTCATACAGATGTGGTAGCTCTATCCTTGCTCAGGCTGCAGTTAACTTGTTTCATATTACTATTTCTAAAATAGTAATATGAAAAACCAAAAACCAGAACTGATGACCTGCTCGGCACTTCAAAAATGGCTGAAAGGGATTGCTACAGTAGTTGCATTCACATATATTACTGTTATCAAGAAAAATATTTTTTTCCGCTGGCTAATAAGAATTTCCTCCCTTTGCTTATGTAAAACTAATATTCTTCTATAGTTTGCATATATTAAAAGGTGTAGTTAGCATATACTTGCTTTTATGTTATAGACACATGGTTGATGATATGTTAAGTGCTGATGATGTCAGTTGTAGCAGCAGTCAAGTCAGTGCAAAATCAGAGAAAAATATGGCAGATTTTGATGGGGAAGAATCAGGATGTGAAGAAGAGCTGGTACAGATAAACTCACATGCAGAACTAACTTCTCATCTTCAGCAGCACCTTCCAAATCTTGCTTCCATTTATCATGAGCATCTCAGCCAAGGTAAGAAATAACTAAGTCAAGGATAATATTCAATCAATCTCTGAAAAACAAACCAAATCAAAACAAAATTGTAAAGTACTGCATTGATGAAAATAGTGTCATAAAATTACTAATCTTCCTACTTATCATGACCTTCATGTTACAGATTTTACAGGCTTTTAACTGTTGAGAAAAACAATGAACATTGTTACATGAAGCATTTGCTGCATATTTTTTATAAAAATTACTGACTTAATATCTCAAAGTTCACACTGCTAATAAAAGAACAAGATATGAAACTAAAACGTGATGCTTGTACAGAATATTGAGGGCTATTGATTTGAGCAGGTTATATAAATGCTCTCAGGTTTTAAAACTTTTGCCAGAGGAGCTCAGACATTTAGTATAAACCAGTACATCTGATAGCAGGTTAAAAAAAATTATTCAATCGGGCCTTCAGAAAATAAGCTGGCTTATTAATGAGTGGATATTGTTGGCTTTATTTTTATGAATCGTGCTATAATTGTTTTGTTTTTAAAAAATTTTACTTGTATTAAAAGATAATTGAACACAATTCATAAGTAGAAAGGTGAAGTATAAGAACAATAAAATCTATAAAGAGCTAAACTACTTTTATCTGATTTAGCCAATATCTTTCCCCAGAATAGACATTTCCTTTATTGGAATTACAAAAAAGTGCTTTTTCATCTGTGTTATTCCAGTTGTAGAGGATGGTCTCTAGAGAGACATTCTCAGGCAGAAACTTTGTTTATGTAGGTATTTTAATTCAATAGAGAATTTTACAAACTACTTATATTAAGAACCAAGAATGATACATAGAATTATTTCTCAGTAGTTTCTTTATTATTACTCAGCTACAGACAGAATCTTGCTGGCTTCTAAAGATAGACTAAAGCAACTATCTGCATAACTATAGATATACTCTGATCTGCTAGGTAGGAGCCATCTTAACCCTCTCCCTGCCTACCAGACTTTCCAAGTTCTTCTGCCTCTTTGCCCTCTGGGAAGCAGCCCCTCCCTCCTGGGATTCCAGACTACATTACACCACAGTTTCCTTTATTATTTATGTAAAGGTAAAAGGGTGTAAAAGTAAAAGTAACTTGTGTTAAAATTTTAAAGAAGATAAGTATATTTTAGATTTACCTTTTAAATAATAACATCAAAACAAATACAAATTATTCAAAAAGTATAAGAAATGTATTTGGCTTCCAATAGTAGTACTTTGACTATATTCCAGCCTATTACCAAATTTTCATTGAGTTAGTTACATACTCACAATTATAACATTCTTGTTCTGACCTAGGCTTCTTGAGTCAGTAAAACACACAAGCAGTCCCAAAAACCTCTTTTATTGCAACAGCTGTGAATTCTGTTCATTCACAGATGAGTCCCAAATAGTTGTAAAGAGTCCTTCGGGATAAGGCTGATAATCACCCACCTTTATCTCCCTTGATACGATGCCAAAGACTTAATTGGCAAAGTCACACACAGTCCAGAATCAAACAGTCCGAAGTCTAAAGCTTCAGACTTTAAACTGAACAGAATTAACAACGTTGCTTCCTGCAAAGGCCCACATGCCTTTGCTCCTCTTTTAAGTCTTATGGGAGGGGCCAGTCATCTCCAAGCCCTACTCCTGAGTCATCCCTTTTGTTTTAACTATTCTTGCCTTCTGGCAGCTCTGTGCATGCATGCACTGAGAACAAGCTCCCCCTGTTCCTCTATCTTGCTGAGGTCCGACTCTGGAGGTTCTGAAGGCAGCACGTACCTCCCAGATGGCCCTTTCTCTGCCTCCAACGCAGAGCCCTCATCTGAGCCTTCCCCAGACTCCAGGACTGGCCCATGTTCCTCCCCAACCGCCTTACTGTCAGACTCTGCTGCCAGCTCCACAGGCCGCCAGCGGACCACAACAATTCTAGATAAAATTAAACTTTGAACAAATCAGGAATCACTGCAAGACCAACATCAAAACCTAAGGAGGCTGCATCCCAATAGCAAGCTTCTACTGTATTGTTAAAAATATACATCCGTCTAAAACTACAGGAAAAACATGTCACTCGAGCATCTTCTTGGATCTTATCTAAAGGCTGGAGTAGTGTCAGGTTTGCAGCTCCATAGTTATTGCCTTGTTTTGAACTTCTGGATGTTTTCATTATGCTTGTTTTGATACATGCTGCCTCTTAATTGGAAAGGGAGGGAGGGCTAGGTATGATTCTGATTAAACTGAAAATAGTAAAAAAAGATGTTTTATCATGCATCCTGCCTTATATTATGATTAAAGCTATATGTAGGAGAGGGTTAGGCAAGTATATGCACAGAAAAAACCCCTGTTGTTTGGATTACAGTGATATCTCATCCAGTGATCTTTGTGGATAATGATTGCGTATGACAAAATAGGATGGAGCTCTTTTGCTCCTTCTAAAAATGAGTTGTGCATAATATTTGTTGCTTAAAAACTATGCAATTTTGCCAGGAAAGAAAAAACATAAGAACATTTCATATGTTTGTACCATAGTGATTCATAATAAATTTTAAAGAGGTGAAGAATTCCCAATTTATTATAATATTTTTAATAAAATTAACTGCACTTGCCTGTAATTGGTCTCCCGATATCCTGACTTGCTGCAAGGTTATAGGATTGTATATTAACATTTATTTACAGGTATTCATGGACAGATTCCACTCAAGTCAGGATACACATTCTATATTTTTAATAACACCTGTCTTTTGCTCAGGGCCAGCAGTTCATAAGCACCAGTACAACAGCAACGCAGTGACAGATATTAACTTGGATAATGTTTGTAAGAAGGGAAATACCCTTTTGTGGGATCTGGTCCAGGATGAAGATGCAGTAAGTTAAATATCACACAAGAATATTTTCCAAAGAAAAAGTAATAATAATTGTCAATAACTCTTCTCTTACTTGCTCTAGATACATCTTTCTGAAGGTTTAATAAATGAAGCAGAGAAGCTTTTATGTTCACTAGTATGTTGGTTTACTGATAGACAAATTCGTATGAGGTTCATCGAAGGCTGTCTTGAAAATTTAGCAAATAACAGGTAAATATACTCATAGTTGCTCTGAGGGACATGGGCAATTTCTAAATATGATACATAAGTAAATATAAATAAACAATTTGGCTTAAACTGCAGGTATTAGTTCTTCACTATTTTTTTCTTTAAATATACCTATATGATGTTAATGTAAAGGCTGTAAATTAAAGATCACCATGATGCCAGTGTTGATTTATATTTAATTTTCTTTCATTCCTTAGATCAGTTGTAGTTTCTCTTCGTCTTCTCCCAAAATTATTTGGTACATTTCAACAATTTGGGAGCAGTTATGATACACATTGGATTACAATGTAAGTACAAATACCTAGACATAGCAAAAGAAGCTGAATATATTCCTTATTACTGGTAGTATGATTAGAAATTAGGAATCAAACAGGCATTCCATACAAAAATGCTCAGAATTTTAAAATCCATTTCATTTTATTTTGAACATTCTTCAATTTAGTAACTTCAAAATACTTGCTGATTTATTTAATTACAAATGGAGTGGCCAGAAATCTCCAAGGACTAGTCCAGGCAGTTCCCAGGAGTCAACCCTGACCTAATAAAACCCTAGAAATAATTATTGTGATACAAATAATTACCGTATTTTTCGGACTATAAGACGCACCTAGGTTTAGAGGAGGAAAACAAGAAAAAAAATATATTCTGAGCCAAATGGTGTAGTAATATATTTAATAAAATATAGCAGAATAATATTTCAACTATGTAAAGTCAACAGCGGTATTAAGGACCATCATCACTGTCATTAATAAATGAGGAGAGACTTTAAGGTTCAAGCACCCTTCTAATTTTCTGGAAATCCCAAGAAGTCATCATCGCTAGAGTCAGAATTTATGAAGCTTAGTTGCTCACAATCTCTGATACCACTTTCTTCACTATCTTCATATATGATATCATCTTCAGTTCCATCACATTTTTTGAATGACTGTGCAACGATTTTGTACTTCACTGAGTGCCATGATGTTTTAACCCATTCACAAACTTGAGTGATAGTGGGCCTCTTCATTCGTCCAATAGGTGTCAGATCATGATTACCAGTAGCCATCCATTTTTTCCACTCTTCTCGCATATAGATTTTAAATGGTTTGTTGATGGAAACATCAAGAGGTTGCAACTGGCTCTCCAGGAATTACAGCTAGATGAGTCTTCACTTCTTTAAATCTCTTCTTTGTGGTTTCACTAATATGTGCTCTAAACTGGTCGAGCACTAATAAAGCAGGTTTTTTCAGAAGCTCTCCAGGACGTTTGGACCACACTTTTTCAACCCATACACTCATTCCATTTTTGTCCATCCATCCTTTTTCATGAACATGCACGACAACTCCTTTTGGGATCACTTTTGGAAAGGTTTTCCTTTTGAAAATTAGCATCTCTGGCAATTTGGTGCCGTCTGCATAGCAGGACAACACAACCATGTAATGTGTTTTCTCATGTCCTGAGGTTTTCACTGCTATGCTTTTGGCACCTTTCAGATCAACAGTCTTATTAGATGGCACATCAAAGGTTAGCAGGACTTCATCCTTATTCCCAATCTGGTCAATTTCAAAATTATTTGTCTTCCTAGCGTCTTTTACAAATAATGTATGAAAAGACAGAATCTTCGATTCATATTATTTTGGCAATTTTTTGCGCAATTCTAGTTTTGGTGTGCATAGCAAGGCCATGTCGCCTCATAAATTTGAAGCACTACGATGGTGAGCCAGTAAAATCCTGAATGCCTTTCTCTACAGCAATGCGTTTGGCTTCATATATTACCATTTTTGTGGAAACTGTGAAGCCACTATTCCGGTGACATGTGATCCATTCTTTCATGTCCACCTCGAACTGTGGCCACTTTGCAGCAAGCCCACGAAAGTTGTGCTTACTTTTATCTTCTACTTTTTGCAGCTGATCCACCTGCTTTCTCCACTCTCTTACAATTTTTTCAGTTGGAGGTGGTCCAATATGTTTCTCCTCTCCTCTGTTTCCATGTTCCTCAGCATATTTCATTACTTCCAATTTAAAATAAATTTTATATGCTTGTCTTTTCTGATTTGACATCCTTGTACCGGTATGTAGCGTCAGAGGTACTGTAGTATTTTTTCTGCAAGAAAGAACTGTCAGTAATGTGTCCTTTATAACAATACAGAGCACTGTAGCTGAAACCATGTTCATACATTAATACACAAGATACCGGTATACCATATACAGTACATGCCACACTAGCTCATTAGGAGGGAAATATGAGGAGCAGGGAAAGAGGAGAAAGCAGCCTCCTTCCCTCAAGCTGGCTGCTCTGTTGCCCATTTCTCCATTGCAGCGCAGTTCTTCTGCCCACAAAAACCTTGTGGGCAGAAGACAACACCAACACCAACACCAGACCAGACAACACCAAAGCAGAGAAAGAACTGCCAGGAAGAAGCCAGTCAGCCCAGGAGTTGGGTGTCCTTCCTCCCCCACCCTAAACTAATAATAGCAAGCTGAGAATTTTAGGACATTAGTGATTCTTTTCTCCTGAAAAAAAAATTCTAGTAATGTTATCTTTACAAAGACAACAGGCAGGCTCTAGCATTTTTTTCTCTCATTAAGAGATCAAACAGCATTTTCAATTCTCTTACTTTTAGTTATGTTTTCAGTATGATGTGTTGTTAAGAGTTATATTTACAACTAGATTACATACTATGTTCCACTTGGCTGCTAACCTGCCATGGCTTGACTTTTAAAATGTCTTGGAAAGAATTTTTTTTTTCTGTTCTGAATTGTATGTAGCATCTGTCTTGTTTATGTGATCACTAGAAGTCAGCAACAACTTGATGGCACATAACCAGTATGCAGCATAACTATTCTCTACCTGTAAATGTATGCATTCTGTCATGTATAAGAACCAGTTTGGCCCATTGGTTAAGGTGCTGGCCTAGAAACCAGGGGACTGTGTGTTCTATTCATGAGGCATGAAAGATGGCTAGGTGAATCTAGGCCAGTCACATTCAGCCCAGCCCACCCCACAAGATTGTTGTGGGGAAAATAGGAGGAAGAAGGAGTATTATATATGTTTGCTGCCTTGAGTTACTTCTAAAGTAATAAAAGCAGGAAAGAAAAATCTAATAAATAGCTTAACATATATATGTGCACTGTTTACCCTTCCATGTCTTGTCACGGGGGAGGGGCTTGTGTGTTCTGTTTTAAGGTTGAAAGCTATACTGGAGTTACACCATTGGATAGGGAACTGCTGTACTTTGAAATTCAATTTAGAGATAAGAAAGGGGCTAAATATGCTAATCCAATATGATTCTCAATTGTTCAATAGATTTTGAAAACCTCCCATTCATAAATGCTGCAGAGTTCTTTCCCCTAAAGCCCTCCTTGAAAACCTCTTCAGCAAGGGAACAGTCTAACTTAAGAACACCACACACCAGTACTTTTAGTACAACTAATAATAAATGATCGCCAGTGTTCCCTAGATCCTAGAAGGTTGCCAGCCTTCATACATCCTTGTTATAATTATATACCCAGCAATAATCTGCTTTTTAAATCATTTCCTTTTGCCTCTTAACGGCAACCCTTCCTTTCTCTTGTGGGATATATCTTCCTATAGAACACTATTATTCTCAGGTTCTACTTATCAATTAAGCAAAAACAAAATCTTGCATGGATGTGTGCCAGATTCACAAGAAGATATTGACTCCTGCATGCTGTCACAAGCTAAAATCTGCCATATCATGTCTAGTAGTGGATGTAATGAGTAATGAATGGAACAATTGCTGTGCCAAAAAGTGGTTAGAGTTACAGCACATCATACAGAGCAACCTTAAACCTAATATTTAAGAAATATTATGAACTATTTAAGAAATCGTATTAAATGCAGTGTGGGTGTGTATGACTTACACAATGGGGTTTTTTTTCTATAATTCCCATTAAATGATATGAACTCTTACATTGAAACAGGTGGGCTGAAAAAGAACTTAATATGATGAAGCTTTTCTTTGATAATTTGATATACTACATTCAAGCAGTCAGAGAAAGACGGCATAAACACACATTGTAAGTATGATTCTGGAGGATAAGGATCTTGTCCTTTTTTGTCTGTTCATGATTTAATATTTTGTACTACCATTGTTCACCTTGGCCTTGCTAAACTCCATTTGCACATGACCACACTAATCGCTTGACCGGTCTGAATAATTTCAGCATCTGACTTACTGATGCCTATCCACTTCTACCATTCTTCTTCAGAGATGTACTAGCTCTTTTGGTAAGTAGAAAAAGGAATTAAACAAAATGAATTCTGATGCAAAATAGAATTTGACATTTTAAGATGGCATTGACCAAATAAAATTATACTGAGGCAGTGTATAACTCCAATATCCATCAGTATTTGCCTCTGCCTGACTAATTTATACCATACTATTTTATGCTGAGTGCTGACCGTTGATTGAAGTTGTTTATGTTCAACAATGTTTATATTGGAATAGGAGAAAGGTAAAAAGATAGTTTGAAAATTAAAACGAAAGAATAAGGCTTTTATCATTTGGGTATTAGATACACAGCAGATTCCATGTTGTCTTTTATAATATGAGATACAAATTTAGTAAATGTATACTGAATATATGTTCATCATTAATAACAAATTATTTTGAATAACGTTTCTTAAAGTTTCCATATGGCACTAGTGTATACTTACTTAAAATATTTAAATATCCACCCGTCTTGTATCCAACATTGGCTACCTCACAATCAAAATATAAAACATTTACTTAAAATAAAAATATCAGAACCAAAATACCTGGTACTACAGTCAAAAGTTTCCCATGCAGCCCCCACATTCATCTCACCTTAACCCAGCGAATGGAGGAAAACCTACAGTCATAGTGTGTTAGTCTTAAATTCATAAAAGAGTTATTTCAGATTAATATAGCCAGCATGTATATTCTCCAGTATTATATGACAAAGAAACACATAATAATATTTGATGTATACTCAGTTGGGGGGGGGGGTACTTCTAGGCCACGTTCACCTCCAGTGTGTTTTGTTTTGTTTTTGACATCACTGAACCGTCAATGTAGAAATTCAGCAGCAAAAATCAATATTCAACATTGTGATTTTTGTTTATTTAACAAAATAAGAATGAATCAGATTAATATTTTATATTTATGCTGGCCTATGACTAAATAATAAAAAATATTTCTATTTTATATTTTACTTTACAAAATACCCCCATATGAATTTTAGTTTGTCTTTTTTGATTGCATTTCTGCATTGTTGCTATATATCACCATGCACCCTGTAATCCATAAAAGCTGAGGAAACTGAAGTATTTCACCCAACTGGAAAAATATTACTGGTCCAGGCATGATGAAAAAAATTCTGAATCCTAAAATAATGTTTAGTTTTAAGATTTGATAATACGTTTTACAATGGACAAATTAAAATTCTCTTTTTGATTTAGAATTTTTAATTCCTCTACCTTTTTTGTCATGAAACCTGAATTGGATGTCTGTGAAGTTTACAGCAGTCAAGCTTAAATGATTTTATCTTTTTCAGCATTTGTAATAACCTTGTGTCATCTGATAATGAGGTTAAGACAACCCTCAGAAAAGATGAGATGTATTAGTCTAATTTAATTTGGAAAAAATATTAAGCTGTCTTAAGGTTTACTAATTTAACTTTTAAATAATTTCAATGATAGATACAGCCATAGCGCAGAGGTTCAGGTGCGTCTTCAGTTTCTGACATGTGTCTTTTCCACTCTGGGATCACCAGATCATTTCAGTAAGTTCTTAACTATATCTTAATTTTTAAAAATTTAATTTTCTGATTTTTTCTTGAAGATTTACTTTTTAAAGAAATGTTTAAGGTGGGGAATTCAGAATGCTTATTGTAACTGCAAACTTTTAAGTACAAGTAGTCTATGACTTACAACCAGTTGCTTAGCAACCATTTGGAATTACAACAGACACTACCAAAATGTAATTATAACCCAATTCTAGATTTTCAGTGTTTCCGCTGCAGTTGGGCGTTCAGCAACCAGCCCAGTTTATGACAGACAGACAGATAGAAGAGAGAGAGAGAGAAAGAAAGAGAAAGAGAAGGAAAGAAAGAAAAAATCAATCAATCAATCAATCAATTGTACTGGACAGCAATGCATGCAAAGAGAATGTGGAGTCATATTTATTGGGCCAAAAGTGTGATGCCGCTGCAAACAAAGCAAATACAATCTAGGCTGCATAAGTAAAAGTATTATGTGAAGATCAAATAAATCATTGTTCTTTCTTTTCTGCATTGGTCCACATAATATCCAGTCCTGGCCATTACATTTTAGGAAGGGCAGTGATAAACTGAAGTCTGTCCAGAAGATTGCAGTCAAGATGATAATATGCTGGGAAAAGCAAATCTATGATGAAGTATTGGATATATTTAGCCTGTGGCTGAGGCAATTGCAGAGAAATACGATAAAAGTTTTAAAATTATATGAACATCTGTCATAAAAGACAAGGCAGAATTGTTCCGAGAGATAGTAAAGAAACAATAGTTCTAAATTGGAAGGAAATTGATATCTTGTTAGAATGTAGGAAAGAATTTCTAATACTAAAGGAGCTGTTGAGGAGTTTTCAGTAGGGGACTTTCATTTAATGAAGGTGTTTAAAGAGCCTGGATAGGCATATTTTGGGGGTGCTGTAATAGTGGGTTCCTGCATCTTGAAGGTTCTTTACCAATTAGAGATAACAATTATTTCTGCAGATTTATGGAGCTCAAAGAATTTTGTACTGTGGTATAGGTTTTCTGGATATGTTTTTTCTGGCTATGTTTGCATCAGTTTGAGTTCTACTGTGAAATGACAAGATAGGAAAAGGTATGAACAGTCATTCCTGACACAATCAGTTATTTTCTCTTATTCATTGACCTCAGATAGATATTTGATTTTCCAGAGGATCTGTAGACAGCAAGGCAAGGCAGATAACTGGAGAGTAAGTGGCTTGAAATGTTGGCTTGAGGATGACCCATATTACTTGCATTTCTTCTGTGGTTGAAAAGGCATCATAAGTTTTCTAATTTTCAAGTGACCAGCCATCTCCACAGCCATTTACTATGTGATATTTGCAGAGCTTTTTAGTGGGGAAAAGCCTTTATATTCAAGTTAGTGCAATTCCACATGAAATGTCCGAAGCCCCATTTAGTCTGCATTAACAGGATTGAAACCTGAGCAGTTGTTTAGAATATAAACAATTTGTCCAACTGTGTATTTTCTTAATGACTACCCTTCATGGCTGATTCAATCTAGCTGGAAAAGGTTGACTGAATTTGTCAGGTTATCACAGTGGGGTATGAAATATTAATTTCTCTGAATGAGTGGGCAGTAGTGTGCTTTTTAATTCATAATATTGATGCTTAATATCTGTTGCTTAGCAGTAATACCCTGCTTGCAAAATATTCAAGGTGTTGGCAGCCATTTAGCTTTAGATAATCTTTTTAAAAAAATCTTTTTATTAAATACTGGGTTCTCTTCTCTCATCTTCCTCTCCTTTTTTCTCCTTTTATTCTTATTACAAATGCAACAAGTACATCAAATAGTCCTTCCTTCTATTTTACCCACAACAACCACCTTGAGAGAGAGTGACTGGCCTAAGATCATCTAGCTGGTTTTCATGGCTAAGGTGGGATTTGAACTCGCAGTCTCCCAATCCCAATTTCTAGCCTGGTACCTTTACCACTAGACCAGGGGTGTCAAACTCAAGGCCTGTGGGTCAAATCCAGCCCACGGGGTGCTTTAATCTGGCCCGCAGGGCTACTCTGGAAACAGTGAAGGACCGGCCTGCGGTGCCTCTGCCAGCAAAAACAGAACTTGGGAGATCCGCATGCGGTCCAAGCTCCATTTTCGCTGACAGAGGGTTGTAGGAGGCCATTGCAGCCAAAAACGGAGCTCGGTCACCCGTTTTCTCTGGCAGAGCGTTCAGGCCATCACAGGCACCCCCGACATGAGTGACGTAGAGCTGGTCATGCCCACCCTGGCCCCCCGAGGTCAAACACAACCTTGATGTGGCTCTCAATGAAGTTGAGTTTTACACCCCTGCACTAGACCAAACTAGCTCTTTGTCACATTGATGGATGACCTCTTCGAGGAATGTAACTCTTGAAACATTTTGATACTGTTTACAGCTATATTGTGGATCAGCTAATGAGTTGGAAACACACAGTAGTGTTAAAATGGTGCTATTGCAGGACCAAGTTAACATAGGGACATAAAAGTGATAGGTCTCTTCTTTTGTTGCTCCCTAGCAGCTGGAATACAAGGCATGGCATCTGTGATTCTGAAGGTAATAAATAGCCATCAGTACTGATAGACACCGATAGCTCAATCTTCCATGAATTTTTCCAGCTTCCCTATAGTCTAATTTGGTCTATGTCACACGTGAAGGGAGCAGATTCCACGGTTTACAGGTAGTCCTCAAGTTACAACAAAATGGAGCCTGCCTCTTATGGTTGCAAGTCATTATGGTCGATAAGCAAAATGCCCACGTGATAGCATTGCTTAGTGACCCCCGCTCCTGTTCTTCCCAGTGCTTCATTAAATGGCGCATGGGATGCCTCAGGTGAAGGAAGCCTTGGAAGGTCTAGTAAGATCCACCTGCCCTGAGCTTCCTAAGGCCTCCTGTACCCATAGGCCTCCTGTGCTTTGCTTCCCATCCTTCAGGGTCCTCACAACCTTGGACCTGCTTCCCACCCCACAAGTCTTCCACACTTCCATATACTCCCAATCTTGCACTTACTTTTGAAAGATCTCTAGAGGTTATATTAGGGAAGGATAGCATGCCAATCCACTTCACACCATCTGTAGGCCATGTGGCTCTGCACTGGAATAGGGCAACATTTAAGATCAGGCACAGTGTTGTTGCAGGGCAACCACTCTAAAAATGGCACCTGCTTCTGGGATGGAGTCATGCAGCCTGCGGATTCTGAGGGTTGTAGCAGCCTGCCCTCTTTTCCCAGGCAAGGTCCAGTGCACCAAAACTGTGGACTTGATGGGCAGGGCACATCACCATGATAAAGTATGTTTATCAGAAATTCACTGATTAGAAAAATAAAAGCTAACCTAGGATTTTTATTGAACTATATTGTTATTGTTTTTTGTTGTTCTGGTTTTGTATTGCAAAGGAGAGAGATATTAATCCAAATTATAACCCATTGGAGGATTATTATAATCCGAATAAAAAATAGATAGCAAATTTCATAAATAAAATATATTTGAATTTTTAGGATTGAGTCTGGAACAAGTTGATGTACTGTGGCACTGCTTAGTTGAAGATTCTGAATGTTATGATGATGCTCTACACTGGTTCTTAAATCAAGTAAGAAGTAAAGATCAGCATGCTATGGGAATGGAAACCTACAAGCATCTTTTTTTAGAAAAGGTAAGTGGATTTTATCTTTGCTACATAATCAGTTATTGTTTCTATTGAGCACAAGCTTCAAAATGATAATTTGTTTTTTTGTTTTTGTTTTTTTGTTTTTGTTAGATGCCTCAGCTGAAGCCTGAAACAATTAGTATGACTGGATTAAACTTGTTTCAGCATTTATGTAATTTGGCTCGATTGGCTACTAGTGCATATGATGGTGGTTCAAACTCAGAGGTAAGCAAATGTACTGAGCGACTATTTCAGTTTTTGTAAAATTAATATGTCTGTGGGGTCCTTGGTGTTTTCTGAGCTTGGTTGCTTTCATGAAGATGTTTTATTACTCCACCAGATAACACCATCAGTGCTAGAAGGGAGTGAGGTTTGTTCTCTGTTTATACTCTAATGATTTGCTCTATCAATGTTGGTGGGAATGTTCTTGGCAATTCCTCTGTAGGACAAACAGGCAGAAGAGGTAGCAGAGTGCATCCAGGATCACTAACTAGCAGTCAGAAGACATGATGAAAACTCCTTAATTTCAAATACATGGTCAGACTTAACCATAGCTTCTACTGGGAAACTATGTCACTTCTTACATTCACAATTAATAACATTAATACAGTTCCCTTAGATTTACTAATATA
>JANHZT010000856.1:178366-204300 GCA_032468215.1 Stegonotus admiraltiensis
ACGAGCAAAGGGGGCGTGTCTGAAGAAAATTCATAGACTAATTCACTCAGAGCTGACTGCTAGACTGTTGAATAACCGCACTTTGGATTCTCCATCAGCGCGCTTAGAAGGGACGTTCAGGTAAGCAACGTCCAATCTGCCCAGAGACTGAGTCGTAACTTTTCAGGCCATCAGCTCTTGGAATAGTCATGGTTGTGCCAAACTTCTTCCATTTGAGAATTATGGAGGCCATTGTGCTCTTAGGAACCTTCAGTACAGCAGAAATTTTATTGTAGCCTTCCCCAGACCTGTGCCTTGCAGTAATCCTGTTTCTGAACTCTGCAGGCAGTGCCTTTCACCTCATGGCTTTTGCTCTGCTACAATATGCATTGTCAGCCTTGAGACCTTCTATAGAGTGGTGTGTGCCTTTCCAAATCATGTCCAAACAATTTAATTTACCACAGGTTGACTCCAATCAAGGTGTAGAAAAATGTCAGCAACAATCAAAAGAAATGGAAGGCACCAGAGTTAAATTTCAAATGTTGTTGCAAAGGCTCTGAATATTTAGGTCAATGTGATATTTCAGTTTTTTTCTTTTTAATATAAATTTACAGACATTTCTAAACTTCTATTTTCATTTCGTTACTCGGGGGTACTGAGTGTAGATTAATGAGGAAAAAATGAATTTCAACAACTGTAGAATCAGGCTGCAGCACAACAAAATTGACAAGTGTGAAGGGTCTGAATACTTAGGTGGCGTGAACTTAGCAAGTAGGACAACTATCACCCTTGACCTTCATTTTTTCAAACAGCTGTGAAAAATTGTTTTTTTTTTCTCCTTCCCAACTATGCAGATATTTACTGGAATACTTTTGGAGTTTGAAGTTGTTTAAGCAATGATAATAAAATATGCTATGAATGTGTAGTAGAATAGAAATTGCTTTCATTGTTAAGGAATATATGCTAAAATGTTACATATATGTTTTTTCCCAGTGGTTTCTTGATCGTATGGCTGATGATGACTGGTGGCCTATGCAGATTTTAATTAAATGCCCCAATCAGATTGTAAGACAGGTAAGATAAAGCATAGTATGTGTCATTAGAAATGTTATTGCTTACGGTTAGTTTCTTAAATTCACAGTATGAATTTTAATCATAAAACTCAACATGTTAGGTTGAAGTGCCCTGGATATTATTACATATATTTGAGGTTTACTTCACATTCTTTGAGGTCTTCAGCTGAAAAACAGTATGGCAGTTTTTAGAAGGATTTCTAATAAACAATATAACGAAGTCTTAAGTGTACATGTGGACCTTGAAATTTAGTCTGCATACCAAAACAGATTCCCAGATATTTTTAGGTGCATTTTTACTTGAATAAGAGGCCCCATTACACATTACAAATAGCTTATGTCTAATTTAATTTAATTTAATTTAAAAACCTGAACTTCTCTCCCAGTAGTGTTTTGCCATTCAACCAGAGAAGCTGCTACCTGAAGAATGAGGCCAAAGGCAGTTTTGTATATGGAAATGCTGCCTCAATTTGGATTGTTGCAAATGGAATACCTCACAAGTTATACTAAAGTCTTCTATGTAGTTCTAATAGTTTTTTGTGCTGTTTCTGCAAAAAAAAAAAGAGCAAATATAATCTTGGGCTGCACAAATTGAAGTATAGTGCCAAGACCAAAGGAGGTGATAATTCTTTTCTATATTGCCTTGGCCATATTCTTTTATAGAGGATGTTGAAAAACTGGAATGTATGTAAAAGACAGCAGTCAAGATGATAAGGGGCTTAAAAAACTTGAGAAATGGTTGGAGGGGTTGGGTTTGTGTAGGCTGTAAGAACACAGGATATCTTCAAATATCTGAAAAGCCATCACAAAGAAGACAATGTGATATTTTTCAGAGTTATTTCTGAAGACAATATAAAAACCAATGTGTTTAAATTAAATGGAAATAAATTATGTTTGGCCATCAGGAGAAATATTCTAATAAGAGCTGTTCCACAAAGAAACTGACTGTGTTAAAATGAGTCTCTGCATGGCTGTTTGTCAAGAATGCTACAATAATAAATTCCTGCATTGAGCAAGGGGCTGAAAAAGTGTATATTGAAAGTCTTTTCTAATCTTCTATGATTAAATGATTTAAGATGTAGTCTGTATAAAATAGTATTAATTGTGTAACATGAAGGCAAAATATCACTAATTCAATTATGAACTTTTCAACCAAATAATCCATGATCGCTATGTTTCTAAAGCTTTGTGAAAGCAATTATTTCTGTGACCCCAAAGTAACCTTAAAGCTTATGACTTTACAGATGTTTCAGCGTTTGTGCATTCATGTGATTCAGCGGCTAAGGCCAGTCCATGCTCATCTCTACCTACAGCCAGGACTAGAAGACTGGTACATTTTCTTAAAACAATTCTATCTATTTCAAATATTTGTTTCATAACATTAATTTTATCATATGTCAGTATTATACAAGTATATTGGGGAACATTTACGTTGGTCTTTTATATCAGATAACATTTTATGTTACACTGTGATCAGAAAATAAACAGCAATGCAGTAAATTATAAACAATTTCTCTTGGAGGATTATGGCATGCCTTTTCAATGTTAGTATAGTTTTCAGTTTATGTAACTAAAAAGAATTTATTCATGTAGGTATAACCACAGCATGTAAAGTAAGCACTGCTAACCATTTCACATGCTATCCTAAGTATAGTACACTTTAGATAATGTAGGAGGTTGGAACAACTTTTCAGATTGATTTTTGGATCATTTTGCCTTCAGTGACTTCAATATACACTGATGAACAATGAAATGTATTTTCAGTTCAGATGACATGGATGGTCCTGTGGAAGATATTGGTAGTCGCTCATGTGTGACTCGTTTTGTGAAGACGCTGTTGTCAATTATGGAACATGGTGTTAAACCTCACAGTAAACATCTCACAGAATACTTTGCCTTTCTTTATGAATTTGCCAAAATGGGAGAAGAGGAGGTGAGTGTCATGAATTCTGCTTTTATATTTATTATTAGTTTGAGTGCCATTAACATTTTTGTTATTTAATCTTTGTGTTTCTATGTTTATTACAAAAATCAATTTAGAGAGGAAGGCAGAATATAAACAGTTGTTACATTTTATATTCAATTATTTCCAGAGCCAGTTTTTGCTTTCTCTGCAAGCAATTTCAACAATGGTTCATTTCTATATGGGAACTAAAGGTCCTGAAAATGTAAGTCTGGAGTAATCTTTTATAGCCTAATTTCTCATTGGCACTTTGGTGGATAAGACCCAGTGCTTCAAGGAGGTGTTTCACGACTACTCTCACCCTTACTCTGCAAAAATTTGTCTTTTAACAAATTTATCATGATCTCCACTCCACTTCTAAGTTTTTCCAAACAGATTATCTCTATAGTATTATCCATAGTAGATCTTATTCTACATTTTGATTATGAATCTAGATTTGAGATAATGTACTGCAGTTCTAAAGCTTAACATGGTTAAACACTCACAAAGAGAGAGAGAAAGAGGGAGGGAAACGGGGAGAGTAATGTTATTGCTCCTTTAGTAAAATAAGTCTTTTTGCAGAGATTTGTAGTATGAGAGAGAGATGGAGATGATGATGATGATTTGCTTTTTTTTTTGTCAGCCCCAAGTTGAGGTACTATCAGAAGAAGAAGGAGAAGAGGAGGAGGAGGAGGAAGACATTCTTTCTTTAGCAGAAGAAAAATATAGGCCTGCTGCACTTGAAAAGATGATTGCTCTGATAGCTCTTCTGGTAGAACAGTCTCGATCAGAGAGGTGAGCATATTCACATAGATTGTTTATGTATTGCATTTATTCATCTGTTTTTAATGGATTTTATTAAAAGTTTGATAAAGAACACCAAAAGCTAACACAAAGTAATAAAGAGTAAAAGGAACAAGAAAACCTGCAAAAAACCTATTCTGGTTTTTAACACTTTTTATATTATTTGACAGCATAAACCCATCTAGAAATTTACAATCAGGGGCTGTATGTGATTGGCTTAAGATTTTACATATATTGTATATTTTTGCCTATAAGCCAAGAATTTCAGGTGCCAAAATATATCCAAAATTAGGTTCATCTTATTCATGAAAATATATATCAATACTTCTTACAAGTACCTATAGATAAACCGATGTGTTGTTAAGCTGGCACACTTTTTATAGTATTTTGATGTAAAATTTGAGGGTTGGTTCAACAATAGATGGGCTTATACATGAGTATATATGTATATGTCCACATTCCTTTGAGATATTGAGATAATATCACATTGGACATCCCTTAACATTTTTCCTTCATTAGGTTTGTTTATACTGATGAAAAAGTAGAATCAGTCTCAAAGTGGTAAAGATTATTTGATAGTGCATGCCTGAACCAAAATCAGAGTGTTTAGTAATTTTATACATGCTAAGTAGGCAGGGCCTCAGATTGCTAGCATGTCTTATGTTTCATATGCAAAAGATCTCAGGTTCAATTCCTGCCATCTCCAAGTAAGGTGGTGAAAGGCTTCGATCAAAAATCTCAGAGCTAAGGCACCTAGAAAAGCTACGTGTTTGTTAGAAGATGTTATAAAGGGGCACAATATCACCCAATTCACAGGAGTGATTCTGAGGAATGTTCTGACTTTAGGGTAATTTTTCCCCCTGAAAAAAGTCCTGAGCTATACGAAATAGACATAATGGTTTACTGTATATTATTGAGTATTCTTCCTCATTTATATCAATGTTATCTGAACTAGCAATAAAACTGCTAATCATTCATCAGTCAACATTCTAAATTGAAGTTGTCAGCCATATATAAAACATTCAAAGGGCAAAAACAGTTGTTTGATTGTAATCCACATTTTGTATATTTTTGCCATTAAAATCAATTTACATTGATTTTTTCCCCTGATTTTGGGTCCAGAACTGTGAAATGAAAAGTTCTTTGTTTGTTCCCTGTTCCTACTAACATTTGATAGCTGGCTGATTTCCTAAAAGTGTGGTTTTGCATGGACTACTAGAAGAAAATTCAAGAAAGCAATTTTGTTTTTACTAATTGGTTGATTAATGAAATAAATTGATCCATTCTTTATATGTGTTTTAGGCATTTGACTTTATCCCAAAATGATATGGCAGCATTAACTGGAGGCAAGGTAATAAAAACAACAAGAGTTTTAAAACATGTTCTTTTAAAATATCTGCTACAGTAACCCATTGAATTTGTTCCAGGGTTTTCCTTTCTTATTCCAACATATTCGAGATGGAATCAATATTAGGCAGACCTGCAATCTTATTTTCAGTCTTTGTCGATATAACAACAGACTTGCAGAACATGTAAGTTACTAGCTGTTATTAGTTATACCATCTGAGAGCCTAACTGGAATGCTTTCATTAGAGTTGCATATGATGAAAGGATTTCTTCCTCTCTTACAGATTGTATCCATGCTTTTCACATCTATAGCCAAGTTGACTCCTGAGGTATGGTCTAAAAGTACAGTATTTTGCTACCATATATTATATTGTTTGATGGTCATATTCAACATTTTTAAAGTTGTTATTTGTCCCCAATATAATAATCCTGTAGTGAAGTATGATCCTGCATTGTTTTATCCTTCCACTGTGCTATACCTGCACTTTCCTCTGGCACAATACACAAAGCTGGTGCCTTTACACCAAGCCAATTATTCTTTTACTGGATTAAGAAACCAGATAAGCATCGTGCCTTGGCACCACACAATTAATTCAATCTATGCCTCTGGCCAAATAGAAAGGGTTACAAGCATTAAGGTTACAGAATTGCATGACAGATACTAGTTCAGCAGTCCTTAAATAGCACCCTATATTCAGCCTTGTGAATAGGTCATATTTATGCCAAAATTGGTCTTATTTATTTATTTGATCATATTTATGCATATATATTGAAATGTCAAACTGGTTCACAACCATTTAAGCACCACTCTACAACTATTCATTAACGTCAGTGAAAATCTATTTCTCCATTTTAATTGGATTTCAGTAATAAACTCTCCCCTCCCTCCTTGCTTAGAGATCATATGATTTTGGTTTTTGTCTAAACTTGACATTACTAGATTCCACCTTATTTCTTTTCCTAGTCAGAATTAAGCTCTGGTACTCAACTCACTTCTTGTCTTACTCTAAATATTAAGTACTTTTGCTTGTTTCTACTTGTCTTGATTTATAATGTCTCTTAAAATTATAAAATTGAATTGTTTATCATTAGTATTTCTGTTTGAGTCCTTGTTTCTTTACTAGCTTTCTACATGCTTCCTTATGATTTTTAGCACACCTTACCTATATTTTGAAAGAAGCAAATAGCTCCAACTGCTAAAGAGATTCTCTGCAAGGAATAATGCCATAGTTTTTCTTGTAGAGCAGAAATGGACATTCTTTCACATGCTTATACAAACCTGTCCAATGCTGCTTTCCACAGCTTTACTCTGCAGCATGGATTTGTCTGTTTTATGAACTGTTTTCCTCATGGCAATGTAATAGCACTTTTATTTCTGTTTTAGTTATTTAGTTATTTTCAAAATGAGATTGTCCCCTGGCCAAAGGACGCCTGGTGGATTACCAGTTCTGACCTGCAGTTGACCTGAATCTGTAGATTCAGATACAACTGACAGGGAAACATTTACCTTTTTGTCCTCTGTATGAAGCCCTGTAGATCCATAGTCAGTCAGAGTGGATACTGGCCAGAATTAATAAATATATTGTTATAAGAAAATGTTCAAAGGCCAGAGTTTTATTACATCAAGAAATAGAATCAGGGTGTGAGCAGCTATTGAATATGCTTTTTCTTCTGTATAAGAAATGGTTGCCTTGAAGTGGATTCAGTCTTTAGGATCTACCAGACTCTTCTCTGATCTTCCTTTCCTTATAAGCAGTTTTTGGCTTTTTCATCAGAATGCCAGTTCAAAATTATCTGTTGCCTATGATTATCTTCAGTAGCATCAACTGAAAAGATAAAAAATCACAAATGGGAGTCATTGGTATATATGTGTTTTAGAATATTTTTTAAATGGGCATAAGTAAATCATTGAATAAAATCAGTTATGACTTGCAATATTAAAAAAAACACTACAGATTCCTTATATGATATATATGTTTTTTTCTTCTTGTTTTCAACTTCAGGCAGCCAATCCTTTTTTCAAGTTATTAACTATGCTTATGGAATTTGCTGGTGGACCTCCAGGAATGCCACCATTTGCATCATATATTCTCCAAAGGATATGGGAGGTAAATGATGCCTATATTAAATACACTCAAAGATTTGTCATATCTCTATCATATTGAGAGAAAATAACCAGTATAATGTCTATGCTCTAAAGATTAGTAGACTAAATTTTTACACTCCTAGACTGTGGAAATAAGAGTTATTGTCTGACAGAGAATATAGTACCTTTGGCAGCCTTTTTGCCACAGTTAGTAAATAAAACTAGTAAAACAGTATTCCCCAACCTTTCTGGCTCCACAGACCAGTGGCGGAGGGATAGTATTGTGCATGTTTGCCTTCTGCTTTGTGGCTAAGTTCCCTGCCAGTTCACAGACCAAGGGTTGGGGGCAGGGGTGGGTTCTACTTATCTTTACTACTGGTTCGCAACGGGGCTGCGCACACATGCATGCGCAAAAGCATTCTGATGACGTCGGGGTCAGTGGGCAGAGCCTCCCACTGGTTTTACTACCGGTTCTATAGAACTGGTGCGAACTGGGGGCAACCCACCACTAGGTGGGGACCCCTGTAGTAAAAGATTCAGCCTGCCTGTTTACTAACTCAGCTGTTTATATATAGAATGCTATCCAATAGTCTTGTTTTTGTTTTATGTTTCATGATGTTTGTCCATTTTCCCAATATTTGTAGGTGATTGAGTACAACCCATCTCAATGTCTGGATTGGCTAGCAGTGCAGACACCACGAAATAAGCTTGCCCACAGTTGGGTCCTGCAGAATATGGAGAACTGGGTAGAACGCTTTCTTTTGGCTCATAACTATCCAAGAGTGAGAACCTGTAAGTTGCTAAGCAGAAAATAATTGTCTTCTTCTTACTTTCCGATAAATAAGTTCATTGTTTATGTGTGAAAATGTGGACATTTTATTTTATTTATTTATTTCCTAATACTATGATAAACAACATTTAAAAGAAAATGAGTGAAATATTTCCAAATTCAGTATTACCTGCAACAATTTAGAAAGAAAGGAACTGCTTGTTTATGTGAACAATTTTTTTAATGTTGTTGTGAACAAATTTTAAACAAAAAAACAAATTTTATTTTAAAGTGAGTGCGCAGCCAAAAAGTCTAGCTGCTTTATTTACCTGTGTATGTATTCTTTTGCAGCTGCAGCCTATCTTCTTGTCTCTCTTATTCCAAGCAATTCATTCCGACAAATGTTCCGATCTACCCGCTCACTCCATATCCCTACTCGAGATCTTCCCCTTAGTCCAGATACTACAGTTGTTCTCCATCAAGTTTATAATGTGTTGCTTGGACTGCTCTCAAGAGCTAAGCTTTATGTTGATGCTGCTGTGCATGGAACTACAAAACTGGTACCCTACTTCAGTTTTATGACTTACTGCTTGATCTCCAAAACAGAAAAACTAATGTTTTCTACTTATTTCATGGATTTATGGAACCTCTTTCAGCCTAAACTTTCTGAGCCTGCTATTGCTACCAACCATAATAAGCAGGCCCTGCTCTCTTTCTGGTACAATGTCTGCGTTGACTGCCCTGAGAACGTGCGCCTTATTGTGCAGAATCCAGTGGTGACCAAGAACATTGCCTTCAATTACATCCTAGCAGATCACGATGACCAGGATGTGGTGCTTTTTAACCGTGGGATGCTACCTGCCTACTATGGCATTCTGCGGCTATGCTGTGAGCAATCCCCTGCATTTACCAGACAGTTGGCTTCTCATCAAAATATCCAGTGGGCATTCAAGAATCTCACACCACATGCCAGCCAATATCCTGGGGTAAGTCAAATTCATACAGAGTGAAAGGCAGAAAGAGATTTTTCAGAGAACAGTATTAAAAGAGAACAGCATTTTCAGAGAACAGCAGCAGTTTATGGAAGGACCATTTTTAGGGGGTAGGTGATTGGGAGTATTCACATGAATGAAATGTAAGAAAATAAAGTTGTACCTTTTTGCCAGATCAGTTCATAATAGTGAAAATATATTTGACTCTAATTTAAGCTCAGAAAATTATCAGAAGACCGGCTTAATGGAATTGCAACAGTGCTTTCATCCAGTTTACCAGCAGTTCTGTCATTGTCTGATGGCAACTATGGTACAATTAATTTTGTGCCATACCTTTTCTTTATTACCCCACCATCTTAGTAGAATTGTCAGTATTTGGGGAGTTCCTCTACAACTGAGATCACTGCCATTCTCCCTTCCTAATGCATAAGATATGACTGCTGTGAAGGAGACGAAATATATCTTGAGTTCAAGAAGCAAAACAATTCTTTGCTCTTTTAATAGGAAGAATGGTATAGAAATAAAATAGCTTTTTTATACTAAATATATAAGAAATCCTTATGATAGATAAATATATGACAGACAAGAGAAAGAGAGATATGATATAAGGGTGGGGTGTTCAGATGGCTCAGCAGTTAAAAGATGCTGAGCTCGTCAGCTGCAGAGTGACAGCCCGGATTCCAAGACCTGAGCTCCACTCAATGGGCTGATCTCCTGTTACTTGCCCCAGCTCCTGCCCACCTAGCAGTTCAAAAGCATGCAAATGCAAGTAGATTAATAGGTACCACTTCAGTGGGAAGGTAACAGAGTCCCATGCCCCTTTGGCACATAACCATGCTGGCCACATGACCACAGAAATTGTCTTTGGACAACACTCTCTCTCGGCCTAGAAATGGAGATGAGCACCATGCCTTAGAGTTGGACACAACTGATAGGGAAACCTTTATGTATGATATATAAAATATATACTAAATCCAGTTTTCAGTAATAAGCCAGCATAGAGTAAAACCTGGAATTAAGGAACCCCATTTAGTAGATTAAGAATACAGATTTTCACCCAGATGTGCCCCTGAATTAATAAATAAATCATGATGCCTCCAAAGGAATTCAGATGAAGCAATTACATTTAGGTTAACCATATCTTTTATGTGATTTGCAAATGGTTATGTAACTAACATACCATCATTTAATGAGTCTTCAGGAGCAGTGGACATCTTCCCAAACTGGTCCATTTAAATGAAGATTCACTGTGTTTATTTGTATTAGTTTGGTCCATTTTTCTTTCAGTTTTAAATATAGTTCAAGTTGCAGAGCTGGAAAAGGAAGTATTCTAGAAAAAAGTAAAAGCTTGAGAGCATATGAAACCAAGAGTGCATTTTTTTTAAAAAAAAATGGCAGTATAACATGAATACCTTTGGTATATTGGTTGTCTTTTTAAAGCATTTACCTTATAAACAACAACTAGAATTCGGGTTTGTTTTGTTTTTTCCAATAAGCCTCATGATATTTCTTTTCTTTATTTAGGCAGTAGAAGAACTGTTTAATCTCATGCAACTCTTTGTAGCTCAAAGGCCTGATATGAGAGAGGAAGAACTGGAAGACATTAAGCAATTTAAAAAAACAACTATAAGCTGTTACCTTCGCTGCTTAGATGGACGGTCATGCTGGACTACTTTAATAAGGTATTTCACGTTTGGTGTGTTGATCTAGAATAAAAGTTAGAGTTTAGAGAGTGATTTTGGTGCTTTTCCATGCCTTTTATTCTTGCAGTATGCTTTGTTGTTGTTGTTCAGTCACTAAGTCATGTCTGACTCTTCACGACCTTTCACGAGGGTTGATTTCTTTTAGGATTGTCTGATATGATCTCCTTGCAGTCCAAGGAACAAGTCTTGTCTAGCATCACAATTTGAAAGCATCAGTTCTTTGGCACTCAGCCTTCCTTTTGGTCCAACTCTCACAGCAATAAATTACTATTAGGAAATCCATAGCCTTGTCTATACCCGTGTGTGCATGCGCAGATGGTGCAGTTGTGCATGCAGCACGTGGGGAGGAGCTGCGTGTTACCATGGATGGCACCCGCAGGGCACAAAGCATGTTCCTGTTCGATAAGTAAAAGGTTTGCCACCACTGGTCTATACAGACCTTTGTCGGCAAGGTGATATCCCTACTTTTTAATATGCTGTCTAGGTGTGTCAGCTTTCCTCCCAAGGAACAAATGTCTTAATTTCATGACTGCAGTCACTGTTGGCAGTGATCTTGGAGCCCAAGAAAATAAAATCTGTCACTGCTTCGATTTTTCCCTGTTCTATTTGCCAGAAAATGATAGGACCAAATGCCATAATCTTAGTTTTTTTTTTAATGTTGAGTTTCAAGCCAAGTTTTGCACTCTCCTCTTTCACCCTCATCAAGAGGCTCTTTAATTCCTTTTCACTTTCTGCCATTGGGGTGGTGGGGGTATCATCTGCATATCTGAGGTTGTTGATATTTCTCCCACCAATATTAATTTTGGCTTGTGATTTATCCAGCCCTTTATATGTTGCACTCTGCATACAGTATAAGTTAATTAAGCAGGGTGACAATATACAGCCTTGTTGTATTCCTTCCCTATTTTGAACCAACCAGTTGTTTCTTGTCTGGTTCTAACTGTTGCTTCTTGGCGCATGTACAGGTTTCCCAGGAGACAGGTAAGGTGGTCTGGTACTCCCATTTCTTTAAGAACTTGCCACAGTTTATTGTGATTCACATAGTCAAAGACTTTAGGATAGTCAATGAAGCAGAAGTAAATGTTTTTCTGGAGCTCCCTTGCATTCTCCATAATCCAGCAAATGTTGGCAGTTTGATCTCTCATTCCTGTATCACTTCAAAACCCAGTTGGTACTTCTGTTCTCAGTTCATATACTGATGAAGTCTACCATGTAGGATTTTGAGTATAACCTTACTGAAATGAGCACAATTGTATGGTAGTATGAGCATTCTTTGGCATTGCCTTGGTTTGGGATTGAAATGTAAACTGAGCTTTTCCTATCCTGTGGCCATTGTAAAGTTTTCCAAATTTGCAGACACATTGTGTGCACCTTCACTAGTTTTGTTGTTAGTAATGCTTCCTAAAGCCCACTTGACTTTGCACATCTTTGCAAGATGTCTGGCTTGAAGTCAGCGATCACACCATCATTGTTATGTATGTTGAGCGCTTTCTTGTATAGTTCTTCTGTGTATTCTTGCCACCTCTTCTTAATCTCTTCTACTTCTGTTAGGTCGCTACCTTTTTTGCCCTTTATTGGGCCCATCTTTGGACAAAACATTCCCTTGACAATCTCCAATTTACTTCAAGAGATGTCTAGTCTTTGCCATTTTATTGTTTTCCTCTTATTTCTTTGCATTGTGCATTTAAGAAGACCTTATCGCTTAAGGTCTTTAAGAAGGCCTTATCTCCTTGCTATTCTCTGAAAATTTGCATTCAGTTGGGTATATCTTTCTCTTACTCCCTTGCCTTTCACTTTCCTTCTTTCCTCAGGTGTTTGTAACTTTACTTTCTTGCGTTTCTTTTTCTTTGGGATGCTTCTAGTTGCTGCCTCCTGTACAGTGTTATGAACCTCTTTCTATAGTTCTTCAGGCACTCTGTCTACCAGATCTACTCCCTTAAATCTATTCATCACTTCCACTATATATGCATACGGGGATATGATATGATTTAGGTCATACCTGAATAGCTTAGTGATTTTCTCTACTTTCTTCAATTTAAACCTGAATTTTGCAATAAGAAGCTCATGATATGAGCCACAGTTGTTAACTCCAGGTCTTGATTTTATTTACTGCATAGAGCTTCTCCATCTTTGACTGCAAAGTACATAATCAATATGATTTCGGTATTGGCCATCTGGTGATGTCCATGTGTAGAGTCATCTCTTGAGTTGTTGAAAAAAACTTTGCTATGGCCAGTGTGTTTTCTTGACAAAACACTGTTATCTTTACCTTGTTTCATTTTGTGCTCCCAAGAATAATTTGCCTGTTTTCTGGTTATCTTTTGACTTCCTACTTTAGCATTCCAATCCCCTATAATGAAAATGACTTCTTTTTTGGTATTAGTTCTAGAAGGTTTTGTTAGGTCTTCATAGAACTGGTCAGCTTCAGCTTCTTTGGCATCAGTGATTGGGAATAGACTTGGATTGCTGTGATGTTAAATGATTTGTCTTCGATTTGAACTGAGATAATTCTCTTATTTTTTATATTGTACCCCTAATACTGCTTTTCCCACTCTTTTATTGACTATGGGGGCTACTCCATTTCTTCTAAGGGATTCACAATAGTAGATTTAATGGTCATCTCAACTAAATTTGCCCATTCCCATCCACTGATTCCCAAGAAATCCATGTTCAATCTTGCCATCTCATTTATGACCACATCCACTTTACCTTGATTCATACATTCCAGGTCTTATATTTCAGGTTCCTCTGCAATATTGTTCTTTACAGAATAGGACTTTCCTTTTACCACCAGACACATCCACCACTGAGGCACATCCACCAGACACATCCACCACTGAGCGTCCTTTCGCTTCACTTTTTCTGGATCTACTTGTAATTGCCCTCTGCTCTTCTCCAGTAACGTATTGGACACTTTCTGACCTACAGGGCTCATCTTCCGGCATCATATCCTTTAGCCTTTTGTTACTGTCCATGGGGTTTTCTTAGCAAGGACACTGGAGTGGGTTGCCCTTTCTTTCTGCAGTGGACCACATTTTGTCAGAACTCTCCACTGTGACCTATCATCTTGGGTGCCCTGCATGATGTAGCTCATAGCTTCAACGAACTGTGCAAGCCTCCTCACCATGATAGGGCAGTGATCCATGAAGGGATGCAATATGCCACATCTATAGAAAAAATTGTTAGTTGTTGGGGACAAAAGTTATTATAATGTCTGCTGCTGTTAAATAGTTACTAAAATGGGATATTCTTGAGATTCCTGTATGAAGTTTGTAATTGGGAAAGGAAATTTAGCACCATCTGTATCTCTTGCCACAGGACTTACCAATACCTTTGTTATATCAGATGCATCAATCCCATTTCTTTAATTATTTGTATTGTCAAGTAAATTTATCCAAACGGTATTTTAATGATGCACATTCTGTTTAGGATGCAACCACTGTGATCATATTAAGACAGATTTTTTTTTTTGCTTTGATTTATATGCCTCTGGAGACTCAGGGCAGCTTACAATGCGTTAAGCAATAGCCTTCATACTTCTGTATATTTATACAAAGTCAGCTTATTGCCCCCTACAAACCGGGTCCTTTTAACCTTACAATTATTTTTTCTTTACTGTTTTGCTCCAAGTGCCTTCCGAATATTATTAGAAACTGACGAGGATCGGCTTCTTGTCATATTTAACAGAGGCTTAATCCTGATGACTGAGGTAGGAGTATTATTGTTATTTTTTAGCCTTTTGGTGGGTGGGATACTGCAAAATAGGGTAGATTAGGATATCTTTTTTGTGGGATTCTGTCTTTATATGTTAGTAATATGATATATCATTTAATATATATATTTGGCAGTCCTTCAATACTCTGCACATGATGTACCATGAAGCCACAGCTTGCCATGTAACTGGAGATCTGGTTGAGCTTCTGTCCATATTTCTTTCCGTCCTCAAATCCACTCGGCCATATCTGCAAAGAAAAGGTTTGGATATTATTTATTAAATATAAGTTTTATTTTTAAAAACAAAACAGATGAGAACCAAAGTATAATTGTCACTATCAATCAGCTGTTTATATGGCAGAGTTGTAAACTATATTAATTTGATTGTATATTTTCAGATGTGAAACAAGCCCTTATCCAATGGCAGGAGCGGATAGAATTTGCCCATAAACTTTTAACTTTGCTAAATTCCTACAGTCCTCCGGAACTTAGAAATGCTTGTATAGGTAAAGTATATTAAATCTAATGCACTTTCTTTGATCTCCGATTATCCATCAATCAAATTGAAATTAAAATAGACACTTTTCCACTTCTGTTGTAATTGTGGTCAATAGAGTTAAAGAATAAGGCATGAATGAATGAATGATTTGATTGATTGATTGATTGATTATGTGTCATCAAGTCATTGTCAACATTGATAGTTTCCCTTTTTTATGATAATTTTATTTACAATTACAATTATAATTAAAAAAACAGATACAAACTAAAAATAATAAAAGAGAAAATAGATTCCATCCATCTGTGGCTAGTTGTCCTTATATTCTCTTTCTTTCTACTTTCCTAGTGTCTGTTTTTTCTTCTTCCCAGCTTTACTTATACTCACAGCTATGTTACTTCTCAAGAATAATAGTTCATGCACAGTCCCATGTAGCTTTTTGCAGTAAGATGGAAGTAATTTTGCCATCCAGATGTTACCTTTAATTTCACAGTTTATTTTACAGGCCTGGTAGTTCTGGTAGTCTTCCATTCAAGCACTAATGTCTGACCAAGTTTGGTTAAGAACTGCAGTACTTGGCGTTTGTCCAAAATGAAGGCATAATAGTTAACTCTGTGTTCAATCAGTAGCAACATTACTTGGTAAACTGTGACTAGAAATATAAATTGGATAACAAAGGTAGTGATTAACAATTTGCCCTACTCACAGTAATAGCTGAAGGCACAAGGCAGGTATTTAACCAGATGTTCTGATTAATCATGAAATGGTCTGCATTTAAAGATTCATTTGCAATTACTAAAGCCTATTTATTATCATCACAACTAACGATTTTAGAAAATTATCAAGGAATCCTCCCAAGGAACTTCTAATTTAATACAAGATGCAATGAATAAAGCTTAAGATTTATAGACTGATTATACAATAAAGCAAACAAGACGTAGAATGTTATTACTGATTACAGTATTTTATTTTTGCAAATTGCTATAAAACACTTAAAGTAAGTGGATGATACTAAAGATCAGGTTGGCCGAATAACATTTCTATAAATCATGAACAAGATTTTAATATCATGCCTAAATGATAGCAAATAATTACGATCTGATCGTGTTTATCTTTTTCCTAGTTTGAATTTATACTAATGTTTATGCAAAGTTTATTAGAGTGCAGATTTCTCTTTAAGAGTATAATCCTGCTGCCATGAAGCACCACATAAGTCCAATAAATAAATAATTAAATACGAGTCTTTTTCTTTTGCAGATGTCCTCAAGGAACTGGTGCTGTTAAGCCCTCATGATTTTCTGCACACTTTAGTTCCTTTTCTCCAGCACAACCATTGCACATACCATCATAGCAATATACCAAGTATGTATATTCAGATGACAAGGTTATACTTTTATAAAGAAATTAAATTTACAATATAATAAAATTGTTTTGAGATTTACTTTGAGGCAGGAAGTAGTTTGAGAGGTGAGATGGGAAATTCAATTAACTGCAAATAATATGACCAATCTAATTAACCTGAGGCGTTCAACTATTGACAGATATTTTAAACTTATTACTCTTAGATTGCTCTTGAGATTGAGAAAGTACTCTTCTCAATCAGAAAAATGTATTTTAGGCAGCCTAGAGCAGGGGTGTCAAACTTGCGGCCCGCGGGCCAGATGCATCACGTGCTGGCCATGCCCACGCTCGGTTTAACAAAGGGGGAAAAAGTCACGATACATCATGTGGCACCGCAGTGATGACACAAGTTTGACACTTCTGGCCCGGAGTGAACTGCATATTGTCAAGGCATTGTTTCTGGATGACAAAAATCAACATTCTATCTAAATAAATAGAGAAAGAGAGGGAGAAAGTCCCCTGATACACAGGTAGTCATCCCTTCCTAAACAGCTGAGATTTGACAGCAAGCTCAAATAATAGTGGAAAGCCAATGGGGAAGCCAGCAGAAAGTCAGAATTTGTGATCACATGCAGCCCTTGCTTAATGATGGCAACTAGGAATGATCATGCTAGTGCTATGTGGAATGGTCACATGACATCATGCTTTTACAATTGCGCTGCTTAGCAATGGAATTTCTGGTCCAGATCACCATTATAAACTGAGAACTACCTGTAATTTTTTCCATTTTTAGTGGAAAGGGGAATAGGGGCTGGAACTCAGCAAGATAATATGTAGTGTTGCCTTGGAATGAAATGAGTTTTAATTGAGGTTGTTTGTGGGGATGGGGGGTGTTGCTGTTTTTATTGTCTTGTGAAGTAGCCAGGGTTAGGGTTAGGGTTACAATATGGAAAGCTCTGTCAGACTTTTTGAAATAAATAAATAAATAAAAATAAATAACCACTTGACCTGGGGCTTACTTTAGAATGGTCTAGGTGTGTGTCATTCAGAAAGATAAGGTATTCTCGGGATATGTTCACCTGTTTTATCAATTTTAAATGTTTCCACATCAAGTACCACATCAAGAACCTCAAAAGTGGTTCCCACAAAAGGAATTGATGCTCAGCAAATGGAATCTTGCACTCAAAATCCTAATTACCATATTAGAATCCATGAAATTGAAGCATGTCCTATAGAAAATCTGTCCCAGTAGCAGCTACACAAATTACATAGATCTGCTATTTTCCTCTGTCCGCATAGAGATTTTGAATGCAAGTGCCAAGACCTCAAACCTCCTGTGAAGTATTCTCTGCCATTGTATCACATGTGTCTTTTCTCCCTGGAATAACTGGAGGCTTTGATGGCTGGTGAGATCCATCAGCCAAAGGAACTATTTTAACTGTCATAATTGCTCAAATTCACATTGCCTTGGGAGAGCTGCCTTAGTATCACTAGATAAAGGGGTTGGATTTTGTTGTGTGGTATCATCTTGCATGTGATAAAATGTGATAAAAATAGCAGTTACTGGACAATCTTTTACTACTTTTAACTGGTTTCAGTTCTGCTTTTTATCTTCATTACTCTCATCTTTCTCTCTTGAGTCAATTGCTCTTCTTAAAAATAATTATCATGTAAGCAAATATATATAAATCCTAAACCCATTTGTTTAGTGAGAGTTCAAAGTTCCAATGGCATTGAAAAAAGTGACGACTGGTCCTTGCACTTGCAACTGTTATAGCATCCCCAACGTCACCTGATCAAATTTCAAGTGCTTGACAAATTTGGGCACTTCACAGCAAAAAAGGGTCATAAAATTGGGCATGACTGGCTTAACAACTACCTTGCCTAACAATGGAAATTCTAGTCCAAATTGTGGTTTTAAGTCAAGAGCTGCCTATACTTTACTTACAATTCAGATAATACCACTCTCCATAAGAAAGTTGGAGAGGGGAAAAAGCCTGAAAAGGTAAAAAGCAAAAAAGGATTGAAGGTAAGGAAACCTTCCACAATCTCATAACTATGAAGGAAGGATCTATATTATATACTGTATATTAACAAGGTACTGGCTGCTACAGTTAAGCATGTAGGGTTGTTTAGCCTAGCATAGTCTGGACTAGGAGGCCCTCGTGCCCTTATAACATCTTATTTAGACTATCATAATACACACTATACAGGGTTGCCCCTGAAAAGCATTTAGAAACTTCAAGTGGTGCAGAATGCAACTGCTCTGGTCATAAAGAATACTATTTTGCTCCTTATTCTAAGCTAGCTAGAGAACCTAAACATAATAAAATCTCTGGGTGTGAATCATTGTCTCTGCTATAGAAACAAAAGAAGAAAAAGAAGAAAAAAGGACAGCAAAAGCCTGTAGGTTAAATTTCTACTTGTGTGTCAGGCACAAAACAATATTACTTCAAAGATTTAAAGAGGAAAGGAATATCTATTGTTTGATTATTGGCTGCCTCTTAGGTACCATGAGATAACAGGGTTCATCCTCTGGGGTAAAAAGCTGGAAGTTGTCTTTTGTCTTCTCCCTGCCTTTTGCTATATGATCCTCAGTCATGCCTTATTCAGAATAAATGTTGATTGTTTCAACCTGTCTGATATGAGGAGATGGGAAGAGACTCCTCTTATAGCAGTGGCAATTACATTTCCATGTAGAGTAGCTGTATGAGCAGCAGCCAAACGTAAAAAGTAGATCATGAAGTTAATTGTTTTATCTCTATGGAAGTTTTTCAGAAAATATTGGATAACCATTTGTCTGAAATGGTATAAGGTTTCCTGCCTAAGCAGGGGGTTGGACCCTTCCAACTCTGTTATTCTATTCTATTTTAGTTGACGTTATATTACTTTAAATAAAATAACAGTGGTTACTTGGTTTTGTAAGGAACAAAACATAAAGGGTAAACTATATACCTAATTGCTTTTTAAACTTCAAGTTTACTATTTATTCCTGTCTACATTTTCTATTATTTTATCTACCCAAGGAACAAATATTTTTTTAAAAAAATATTATGATTAAAATTACCTTTTTTAGGGGGCAGAGAATCGGGATGGCTCCCTGTAAAAAGGAAATGTACACATTTTGTTAATGCTTCTCCTTTTTCCTTTCCACTACAGTGTCTCTTGGTCCTTATTTCCCATGCCGTGAAAATCTGAAGTTGATAGGAGGCAAAAGTAATATCCGCCCACCTCGCCCTGAACTTAATATGTGCCTTTTGCCTACAATGGTAGAAGCTAACAAGGTATTTATTTATTTATTTATTTATCAAATCTATATGCCATCCATCTTGACGAAGACTCTCTGGGTGACTAAATATTTAATTAAAATGCACTACAAAACATTAAAACAATAAAAAAGGATCTTGAATTTAAAATTCAATTAAAACAAAATATCTATCAGGAAAGTAAATGTTTCCTTATGTAACATTTGATTAATCAAGGTATGCCTTGATTGATGAGTCTTAAGAATAATTGTCATGTGGTTGTTGGTGAAGAGAACTGCACTACTGAATGTATTTGGTTTAATTAATTGGCCTAATTTATCACACATGTAACAAAATTCCAATGGCAGTTTTATTATAGTAGTTTTCATAAGAGAGAAAGAAGAAAAATGCATCTACTTATCGCTCACATCTTTGATCCCAAAAAATATCTACAAATACTTTGGGTCCCAGATATGTTCAGTCTTTAAGTGAGAGTGGCAAATAAGAAAATAGTGCATTCTTTTTAACATATTAGGTTTCCTACACATTTATGTAAGTTTTAATAATCCCTAAAATTCCCAAATTCTGTAGCAAATAATTTCTGAACCAAGTTCTGTAGTTTTTTAGCAAGAATTTATTATAATCCTTTGAAAATAGTTCATTTTTCACGTTTAAATATTATACTTTTCATGTTTTTATTTTATAAACCAAACTTTCCTTAAATCTTCAGGGTAAAGATGAGGTTTATGACCGTATGCTACTAGATTACTTTTTTTCATACCACCAGTTCATCCATCTCTTATGCCGAGTTGCCATCAACTGTGAGAAATTCACAGAAACCTTAGTGAAAATGAGTAAGTATGAATTTGTAGCATGTCGAAAAGATTATTTAACAAGCACATTAGTTCAGAGTTCCTCAAACGTTTTCGGCTTTGTGGACCAGTGGGGGAAGGGGATAGTTCTGTGTGAGCATTCAGTATGCGCACATGTGCAGCCCATTTGTGCAAGCGACGTACATGTGCACCTGCTGCTCACTTAAATGGAACGCGTCAGGATGTGCGCTTCAACCGTTTCTGTGGCGCGATTGCAAACCTCTCACAGCCTGCTAGTGGGCCGTGGCCCACAGGTTGGGGACTCTTGCATTAATTGACAAGGCCTGATCTTTAGAGCATAGGCCAGTACTTAGCAAGCCTTGTGTCTATGGAAGAATAAATTGCAGCATCAGAATTAATAAGTGTTTAATTTTTAAATTCATTGAAGATTATATTAAGGAATATTTTCTCTTTTATAAAAATTACATGAAAAATTGCTTTATTCAGTTTTCCAACTGATTTGCTAAAATAGCAAGTTGGGATTAAATGAATTAGTATCTTATCTTTTTAGTACAAACCTATGTGTGAATTCAAAGATGTAGAATTTTATTTAAATTGTATTACATTGCTACCTAACTGTAGAATCAACTAGAAAGACAGGCTAATTATTTACACATTTATCTAAGAGTAAAACATGAAGAACAGTGAATTTGAGTAAATATATGCAGGATTTTTATATTTAAATTATTTCTATTTAACACAACATGATTTTTGGTTGGAAATTGGAACAAAGTCATTTGGGTAGTGACTATAGATTTGTTTTATTTTGCAGTTAAACTGTAGTTTGTACCTTTTAAAATCATTTATTTATTTATTTATTTATTTATTTATTTAACTTGCAACTCCCATCGCAGTTTGTATTGCTCATGATACCTAGTTTTCTTCGTAACTGTTAAGAATTAAACAACTGTATTTCTGGCATATCTACAGTATATCTTTATAATCTTAAGAACTTAATTGCATTTTTTTTAATGTAGGTGTTCTTGTTGCATATGAAGGCTTACCTCTTCATCTAGCTTTGTTTCCCAAACTTTGGACTGAGCTTTGTCAAAGTCAGGTAAAATTAATTTATCTCTGAAAGGGATGTTTTTATTTGAAAAGTAAAGGTGTGTGTTTGATCATCATATAATGACAGATGATGAATAGAGAAAATCCTACCCTCAATTTATGGCTTTCTCATACAGGCTTTCTCTTGCCCGCAGACTTAGACTTTTTTCTAAAAGTTGCTGAGATTCTAATAACTCCAAATATAATAGTTTATTGTGAGCAGAAGTTGATTTTAATCAATTTATTATTTTATTAATAAAGGATAGACTGAAATATATTGTAAAATTGTTACAGACTGGTGCTCTTAGAAAATTCATTTCCAATGAATGAGTTATGAGTTCATTTCCAATTAATGACTTATGTGTAACATTTCTATGTAACAAACTGAAATCACATATCCACAGTGGATATGTGGAATACGAGTTCTGAAGCTCTGATCTCCTTTCTCTTTTCAGTCTTCTATGTCAAAGAATTGCATCAAGCTCCTGTGTGAAGATCCTGTATTTGCAGAGTATATTAAATGCATCCTAATGGATGAGAGGACATTTCTTAACAACAACATTGTTTACACTTTCTTAACTCATTTCCTTCTCAAGGTATGAAAAATAGTTCAAGTCAAAGAGAAGTGTGGAAAGGAAAGCCTAGCAGTGCTTCCACAAATATACATCTACGTTTTCATTGCGCCGTTGCCTTAAGTTTTCTAATTTATTTGAAAATGACATTAAGGCAACATTTGACAATTAACCAGTGGAACAGCTTGCCTTCAGAAATTGTGAGCGCTTCATCACTGGAGGGTTTTTTAAGAAGAGACTGGACAGCTATTTGTTTGAAATGATAGGGTCTCCTGCCAAAGCAGGGGGCTGGACTAGAAGACCTCCAAGGTCCCTTCCAGCTCTATTCTATACGTTGATTACGTAGGTCAGAGCTTCAATATAGATTGGTTTTCCACAGACACTTGTTCTTTCAAATTCCACTTCTGTAGTTTGGTTTACAGTAGGAAATAGTGCTATGATGAGATCATTTCACCGAATTGCAAATTAAAGTTTCAGAATCCCTTATTTTACAGGTACAAGGACAAGTGTTTTCCGAAGCAAATTGTGCTGGAATAATCAATAATCTGGTTACAAATTTGATCAACCAGTATCAGAATCTGGAATCAGAATTTTCCAATCAGCGAGTTGAAATTTTTAAAGCAAGTTCCACTTTAAATGGGGTAAATAAACTTTATTTTCTCTTCAAATTGTATTGATTTATGTAAAGCATTTTTCTTTCTATTCCTCAGATGAAAATGTTCAAAATGACAATCCTACAGTCACAGGCGTGCGCGCGCACGCACACACACACACACACACACACGAAACAAACAAAATGTAGTTACTTACCAAACACATAAAATTATATTAAAGTAACACACACCCCTTTCCCCCCATAATACACACACACATATAAAATTAATTTAGGGCTTGTCAAATTTTTCAACTTTCTATTTCCAAATATTAGGGGTGCTCAAAAGTTAATTGCTACAGTAGTTTTTAGCTTCTGGATAGAACACCCATGCCCAGAGAAATTCAAAAGTAGGTGCCTGTGTGTTTCAAGAACAGGTTGCATCCTGAATTATGATGATTATTATTTATTGCACAGTCAGCCAGATGTTTGAACTATATTTGGCATATAAAAATAACACAAAAACACCCAAAAACATAAAATCAGGCAGTCCAGACTAAAATGATCCAATAAGCAACAACATCAAGAAAACAGAACGGGCTTAAATAATAAACATCAATCCCAGGCCAGATGTGCAAAGGTTTCTGGAACCATAGGAGAGAGGACACAGTCCCTATCTCTGGGTGAGATGCTGTTCTAGAAGGTGATGGTTGCACTAGAAAATGATAAAAGGTGATGGTGTTTAGTGGAAGGGAATTAGCCAAAATAAAAGCTTTGAAACGGCATTTTGAAGAGTGGAGAGAATAAAATGGAAACTTAGTTCTAATGCTAATTTTTTGTTAACAGTTAAAACTGCATTTATCAATAATACAGCATATACGTACATACTATCCATTGTCTTCTTTTAATAGATATATCCGTTACGTTGTGTTTTGTTTTTTTAACCTCATTATAATCCTTATTTTATTTAACACAAATACATATTTTCAAAAAAAAATAGCATCTATGAATGAACAGATAATTATTGAGGTTATATATTATTGTTCAATATATTAATAAAATGATATTCCATTGTTGTATTATATTTTACCCATTATAATTATAATAAATTATTTATAGTAAAAGATACTGTCATCTCTTTCTCCCATCTGAGCATAACACAATAAAACTACCTAAACATTGTTAGATTTACAGCTGTGACCACCATTGTTAATACTTTCCACTTGCCTTCCTCTTCATTTAAGCTATAATTACAGGATACAGCATAAAACAGAAGATCCAAAATTTTAAACTGACGTGTAAAAAGGAGTCAGAATTTTCTTCCGCAGGAATAAAGATATATGCAATTTCTTTGGTTACTATTTATATAATTTCTACATACACAGAGAGAGCAAATTAATTTATGAAACACAATCTCATTAAATACATTGACTTAAATTTTCTTTTATAGGACCTTCGAGCTCTCACTTTACTGCTTTCTGTGCACACCCCCAAACAGTTGAATCCTGCCCTAATACCTACTTTGCAAGAGCTACTAAACAAATGCAAAACTTGTCAACAGCAAAAAAGCTCATTGCAGGAACAAGAAGCCAAAGAACGAAAAACTAAAGGTTTGTTTTGTTTATTTATTAATCAAATGTATAACCCATCCATCTCACCGTCCAAGTGACTGATGGCAGTCAGTTTACAAGTGAAAAAAATTGTTTCGGGGATCCTATTTAACTGTTCCTTGCTGAATCATGTCTGAAAGTATCTGACTGTTCTGAGAACTATTTAGCTGGAAATATTCTGGGATACCTCCCTATTAAACTGACAAAGTAAAATCAGCAGAGTCTTGCAACAGCTTGAAAACTAAATATTTCTCTGCTTGTTGACAGGAACCCAGTTTATCATGTACATTGAGTAACAAGATGGTGATAATCATCTTAAAGCTTGAATGTATATAAAATAACTCTAGCACTGATTAGTTAATTAAACAGATATCTTATTAACAAATGATTGTTAACAAAATTTGGGTTGAAATAACTCAGAAATTTTTCTTAAGCAGCTAGGAAGCATTTCACTTGGATCCAGAATTTCTTTTCAACAGCAAGAATATTTCCTAAGCAGTGTGCTCCAACTAGCTAGCAGGAGGGAGAAATTAGGTTGAAGCTCTCAAACATTTCAAAGCACCTTTGGGAAGAGAGGAGGAAAAATAAATATATAAAAATAATGTACTATTTTTGTTCTGCCAGTAAAAAGAATTGATTATGACAATCGATATCTGTATTATTTCATCAATATTTATTCTAACTGTACAGATGATGAGGGAGCCACTCCAGTAAAAAGAAGACGGGTTAGCAGTGATGAGGAGCATACAGTAGACAGTTGCATCGGTGATTTGAAAAATGAACCTAGGGAAGCCTTGACTCCAACCAGCACCTCAGATAATGAGACAAGAGACTCCTCCATCATTGACCCCGGCACCGAACAGGACCTGCCTTCCCCTGAAAATAATTCTATTAAGGAGTACCATATGGAAGTTCCCTCTTCATTTTCTGAAGATATGATGCTAGCTACTCATTCACACCATGGGGAGGAGCAGCTGGGCAGTGGGAGATTTGAAGAATGTAAAGATCTGAAAGAGCCATCAAGCTCCAAGGATTCTCACATTATTGAGGATGATACAGAGTTCCCCTCCACATCTATTTCTGCTGTTCTTTCTGACCTCACAGATTTGAAGAACTCTGAAAGTCAAGCTTCCCAGGACCCTGAGTCTGGCTTATCACTTAGTTGCAGCCATTCCAGAGGACTGTTGAGTCACATGCAGCAGCAACATCAAGACATTTTAGACATCCTTTGCAGGACCATTGAATCAACAATTCATGTGGTTACAAGGATATCTGGCAAAGGAAACCCAGCTGCTTCTTGACAGTAGAGGAGCATGCGTGCTTTTAAAGTCTTTTTTTCTCCCTTTTAAAAATGCTGTTTGTATAAGTTCTGCTTATTTCTGTTTTGTGCTTCAGTTTGTCCAGTGCTTTCTGCTTGAATGGCAAGATGAAATTTATATGCTTAATTGGTCAGGCAGAACTTCAGATTTAAAAAATTATTTTGCATCTACCGTATGTTTTCTTAAAGGGCAATCAAATAATGAATATGTTTATGTAATTCAAAGTTCACTGTGGTGGCTTTCATTTAATATGCCTGTCTGGGAGAGCAGGGACTCTTTGCCCTGTATGACGTAATTGAAATTTAACTGCATTTTTACGGTGTATAATATGGTGTCCTCTGTGCCAGTTTTGTACCTTACAAAAGAGGCAGCTTGCCTCCAATTGCTGTGGTTCTTATTATCAAAATTAAGTTTACTTGTATACTAAACAA